>JAHBCN010000875.1:37500-144066 GCA_019359885.1 Listronotus oregonensis
GAAAATTATGAAATTTACTCTGTCGAAACATTGTCCAAGGATGAGCGAAAAAGTTAAAGTTGTTACAAAAAAAAATACGATTATTTCTTTTAACATGTTGTTCTTTACTTTAGTGTAATGTCGGATACAGACTGATAAAATAGTTTTATAGTAAGCTGGTTTATTTATCTGCAATTGTTTTTGTGTTCTGCAAAAGATGTTTGTAAACAATTAATTTTAAAATGAAAATATGTTTTGGTCGTATGTGGGTTAACTGATGATTGATGAAAGATTAATACTGGGTGTTTTATCTTAAGATGGCACATGGAAAATTCTGTGCAAAATGGAAAGAGATCAAGTGTAAGCTTCCCCGTTAATTTTAGAGAAAAATGTAACGGGGGTGGTCTAAAAAATTTTCAGTATTTATTATTATTTTTTTTTAACATAATCCCCTTTACAATCGACGTACATGGTTATTCATTTTTAAGTAAGCAGGGCTTAATTTTTGAACTTCCCTGTACTTTTTTAAAAAACGAATATAGCCATTTCGTGTATTTTTTCTGTAGAATTGAATAATTTAATCAGAAAAACATTTGAAACAAGAACAAAAGAGTTACAGCACGAGTGACGTATTTTTTAAATGGAATACCCCGTATATTTTTATATCAATAGATAGAGATTTTCACGGAGAATTCGGTGTTCTGTCTAAAAACTGCATGATACTGTAAGGATAGTTTCACCTGAAAAAACCTGGTGCCACAGGTCACAGTTGCTTATTTGTCAAAGTCAAGAATTTTAAAAATACGTTTATTACTTTTTGGAGTAGTTTTATAATGAGGTTTTCATTAAAAGAACGACTTTAAATTATAATTCTCTATTATAAGTGTGTAGAAAACGCCAGGGAAACACAACGAAGATATTAAATTTCCCGAAATATCAGTAAAAACGTTTAAAATTGAAGGTGTTATTCCAAGAAACAAAATCGTTACATATTGGAAAAAGGACTACAATAAGAAAAAGAAACCGGGATCGAGCTATTCTAAATTATTTTACTTTGTATCCCATGAAATCAATTACTGACGCAGTTAGAGACTTGAGGTATGGCCCTGCAAGAAGAAGAGTAACCTGTGCGACGGTTCAGAGAACACTGAAATATTTTAAGTATCTTCCATATCACGTTCTTCCAGTGCAGCATTTAACACGTGAACAAAAGGAATTTCGCTTTCAATTTGTTTCCCAAATTTTAATTCATGAACAAGATAACGATCCTACCCTGTTTCAAGCAATTCTTTGGACGGATGAAGTTACGGTTACTACATCGGGAATGTTTAACCGACGCAACACGCACAGCTGGGCAAAATCCCAGGAAATTTCAATAGATTAAATACCAAGGAAGGTCTTCCCTTCATGCCTGGTATGGTGTGCTTAACAATAGAATTGTCGGGCCAATATTCTATAACGGATCCTTAACTGTAGAAAAATATCTTAATCTTCTTGAAAACGACATTGAGGACATTTTAGAAGAATTGCCACTCGAAACGTATCGCAAGATAATTTGGCAACAAGACGGAGCGCAGTCCCATGCTGTTTGTCAAGTTGTGCAGTATCTCAATCGCCGATACAATCAGTGAGTTGGACGTTATGGCACTATTAGATGGCCACCTAATAGTACAGATATTACAATTTTGGACACTTTTCTATGGGGTCACTTGAAGAATGCCGTTTAACAAAATGGGAACACAAACACGGAAGAAATGAGAGAAAAAATTGTAAAAGAAATTAATCGTCTTAACCTCAAATAATATCGGCAAAAATCCATATTTTTTTCTTTATGTACGTTTGTGTATTAAAAAAATCTTTAAATAATATACAATTATGTAAATA
This sequence comes from Listronotus oregonensis, assembly GCA_019359885.1. Classification (NCBI taxonomy): domain Eukaryota; kingdom Metazoa; phylum Arthropoda; class Insecta; order Coleoptera; family Curculionidae; genus Listronotus; species Listronotus oregonensis. Next base: position 39,364 of record JAHBCN010000875.1, read on the forward strand.
AATTTTTTATAGATTTTTATTTCAAATATTCGCTAGATTCGTTAGGTAAAATGTGTCAAACCTGCCTGTCGTGGTAAAATACGTTTTTTTGTCCTGGCCCTGTTTGGATTAGGCGAAATTTCGGATAAGTGGGGTTCGGATTAGCGGAACTCTAGTGTACCCAGATGTTGTTTTGGCGCTGGCGTTTGTTATTTGAGGGCCTATAGCTCTGTTATAAAGTTTAGTTATAAAAAAAAATGGCATTAAGTTTTTTAAAGATGCCAGCACACAATATAATAGCTAATTGATATTTTTAATTTTTAGATAATAGGCACAGTAGCTGTGATGAGACACATGCAACAGCCAGAGTGGGCGTGGTTATACAGGCTCTCAGTTGATGAAAGGTAAAAAAGTTTTTTTTAATTGTGAGAAAAAGGCAAAAGATTTTAAAAAAAACTCAATTCTTTTATTTTAGGTATAGAAGAAAAGGTATCGCTCTTGCTCTGGTAAAAACAGCTCAAGAATGGTGTAAAAAAAACCAGTTTAATAAAATTGAACTTGTCATGACTGAATATCAGGAGGGAGCTCGACAGCTCTTTGATAAAACAGGGTAAGTGTTAGTTTTTTTTTTAATTAAGCGTGTTAATGCTTTAATAGTTTTAATTATTCTGAAATAACTTATATTTCTAATACTTTATCGGTTTTAGGTTTGAAATTAAACAGCTCTATCACAAAAAACTGCTTACTAGTGCCTACATGCTGCAAATGTATCTTCTTACCTCAGAAGTTCGACCTACATTTAGTTAAATTAGTTTTATGTAGTTCATTCCTTTTAGAATTTATTTTGTTGTACCAAATAAACTTCCAATATTTTTTTAATACAATTCGTCCATTACATAACATGTAATCAGTGGCGGCTCCTCCATTGGGTCATTTGGTCAATGACCTCCCAATATTTTTGACTAATATTTCCGAACAAAAACATAATAATGATATACGTGAAAAAAACCTTTTTTTCTCAATCTCTTAAATTTTCCTTTATTATTCTAAGAATATAAAATCGTTGATCGATTACTGGATTCCACAAGCTTCGCGCAGCGATCTCCAGATCGGTGGTTTCGCTTTTTGGCCAAAAATCGGGCTGCCTGCCTTCATTGACCGCATTGTTTTAAACGGAGCCGAGTCGAGTTTTCCCGATCTAATTTACGATTGGGCGATTTTGGCTGCTTTCCGAAGCAGTGTAATCGCATGATCTGGGTCAACAGCCGCGAAGAGGAAAATTACGCATTTTTCAAGGTGTTTGTTTGTTATACGGTTATTATAGAACGGACTATATACGATTATAGGAATTTATTTTTTGTTGGTGTATGTTTTTGTAATGTAAATTCGGAAACAGTGCATTTGTTGATAATTTTGTGTACGTTACCGATGACAACTGTAGAGAGCGAGAGATACTTCTCTACATTAAAAAGAATAAAGACATTTTTACGCAACACAATGGGGGAAGGTAGACTCTCTGCCTTGGACATGTTAAGTATTGAAAAGGCCTTTATAAATAATATTGTAAATCACAATGAAGAAGTAATCAATCATTTTGCAAGTGCCAAAGACAGAAGGATTAGGTTAGGTTAAGTAACCCTTTTTATTTTTTATCATATAAATATGCTTATTTTTAACCTATAACTTGCCGTCATACCTCTGGCATAACGATATTACTTACTGTCGGGTGTGAAATTTTTTTTTTAAATATGTTGTGCAATTTTTCTGTTTAAACAGATGTCGGTCGATGCATATTATTTGTTATATTGTTATGTTTCTTAATAAATATAAATATAATTCTTCAAATAAAATAATCTTGCGAAATAATTTATTTTTGAATTTTCTTTCTTGTTTTTTCTTTGGAGTAAACGTCTGTGTGAAATAAAATACCTAAAATTGTTTTATTTTTAACTAAAAATCAGTTGAGCCACATGCATTTGAAATTTTAACTAATGACCTCCCTGAAAGATTGACCACGAGCCGCCACTGCATGTAATTTCACACTCTACCTTCCCTCCATCCCTACACTAGTGTTCCCACCTTTAAAAAGGCCTTATGATACTAGTCCTCAAACTTTTAGTCTAAAGTATACTTGTATTTTTTCGGATATGCAGTTATGTCAAATAGCCCAAAAAAAAACGTATTTCTTAGCTGTTAACAATTGACATACCAAAGGTGCGTTCGATTTGTATATTCAATTTGCGCACTTGTTCAGACCGTAAGAACTTTTCGCTCCGAACCCGATGGAGATGGATTTGACAAAAGCTTTTATAAATGTTTCATATTTATTTTTTTACAAATATATTTCTTTATAATTTGGATTTTTTTATAAACTGTACAGGCTCTATTTTCCATAGAAAAATTAAAAGTTTTTTTAACAATATAAAATCTGATTTATTTATAAAAAAGTGTACAAAAAATGCTTTCTCAACAATAGTTTAAAATACAAACAGCTCATCATTCTAAATTTATTGGCGTTTTTTGAGGTAGAGAAACAACAAGAAGCTGCAGGAATAATTGCCTTAAACCTTCAACAGCTGCCCCAACGAAAGTAAGTGAAGGAGCGATATTTAATTTTGCTTTAAAGAAGTATCATCAACAAGGGCAAAAGGATATTCCAGAAGATGTTGATTGCAATACAATGCAATATAAACCAATGGTAACAATAGGAAACTTAATGTATGGAAAGTGATTAAACTAAATTTAAATAAATAAATAAACAATTTTTAAATAAAATATTACATGATATAAATCAAAGATCGTCAAGGTCAGATAACGGATCGTCGCTCTCATCTTCGTCATCCGAATCAGTTACTATGAAGGGGTTTATATCTGAAGCATCGCATATTCTGCCAATGCTCAGCGGTTATTTCGCCAAGTACCTTTTCCCACGTTGCCAACACTTTAGAAAAGGTTCCTTTTAAGGCAGAAATATATTGGTCATATTTTCTTTTGCACTCTGACCAAACCATTTCGATTGGATTATATTGACAATGGTACGGTGGGAGGCGAAGAACTTTATGACCAAAAGGTTTCACATAATCGTCAAAGAAATATTTCTTTTCTAAACTTCGTTTTTTTTTCTACCAAATCCCAGAGTTGGTATTTCATAGCTGTCTCAGGAAAGGCAATATTTTCTTCAGAAAGCCACAGAATTAATCTTTTTTTTGGCCAAGATTTGCGGGGTATGTCTTCTACCAGCCCGGGGTGGTAGCTAGCGTTGTCAATGATAATTAATGATTTGGGCGGGAAATTTGGAACAAATTGATATTTAAACCATTTTTCGAAATTTTGGCGGTTCATGCTATCATGGCAGTCGCCACTCTTTGTACCACTTTTAAAGACTAAACTAGCTTCGTTGATAAATCCGTTTTCATTGCCGGCGTTGACGACGATATATCTATAACCTAAAAAATTAACGATTTTAACATCGGCGCAAAAGGAAAAAAAAATGTTTTTATAGTATTAATTTGGATGTCTAGTATAATTAGAAACATACATTCACTTCATCTCTTCACGAATCAAAATTCCAAAGCATATCTCAAATCCAACCCTAGCACATTAATCAAAACGGAAAAAATGTTAGGGCGCAAGTGTAAAGGTATTGGTAATTAATTCCCTACCAATGGTTTCTTTTTGAATAAAAGCAACTTTTATTCACATTCACTGCTTTTTGAAGAGCTTGTGGCTTTGGAATTATCCTGCCAGACATTTCTAAAAGATCATTTACTAAATATCCATGTTTCATCAAAATACTGGAGTAAGACCGTTTTGAAGTAGACTTATATTTTTTGTGTATTCTCTCAAAAATTTAATTCTTTTATTAAAAACATCTGGTAAATCCATAGGATAATTTTGGTTGTTACTTTTTTTTCCACTGAAAGTCAATTTCTTTTACACATTTTCGAAAAAAACTAATGGAGAAGTTAAAATTATTGCTCATTTCATCATTTAATTTTTGATGGAGAGATTTTATGGTAATATGCTCTTTAAGTGCATACATGCAATAAATGGTGTCCCGGATCTTGATTTTTAAGTAGTCAGTAATTTTGATATGCTCTTTATTTCTTGTTGATGATACTTCTTTAAAACTTTTGTCCGACTTTCGTTGGGGCAGCTGTCCTTTTCACCACATTTTGAAAGTTCAAGCCATTTCCTGCAGCTTCTTGTTGGTTCTCTAGCTCAAAAAAGCCAATAAATTTAGAGTAATGAGCTGGCTTTGCTCGTTTAGTCGCTTATTTCCTATTTTTTTTCGGCATTTTTACTTTTGACGCACGCAGATAATTTTTTTTGACAATGCGAAATTTTAAACTTGGGAATTTGTCACTAATGTGACAAGTAACAGTTGAAATAGGAAAACACATGACTTTTTTTGGTAAATTTATTGTTTCTCTCTGCAAAAGTGTATCAGTTAAGGATGCAAAAAAATGTCGAAATTGCATATCCGAAAAAAATCAACTATATATACTCTATTTGAGCAATAAAATGACTTTTAAATGTTTTTATTTACAAAGAAAATTTTAAGATGAAAAAACAAATTAAAAATCGATTTAAAGAATTGTGGTTGTTAAATGTCTTAATTATCATCATGGTATGAAATCAGTTATGTAAGATATGGTATTTATGGAAAAACAAATTATTGTGTGTTAATTTTTCTTCATAGAAAATTGACGTAAAATATTTTTATTATTTTGTAACAATAGTAACTCAATCTATATGTACATTCCATATTTAGTTTTAATTTATGTGATATAACATAATGTCATAAACGTTGAAAAACTTAATATACTTATTTTTGATATACTTTGATTTTTATTACTTTCTTGGCTCCCCATATCCCCCGTTTTACAAAACTGCACCTTTTTCTGGCAATTTTTTAACAGAGGTATAATAAAATTAAGCTAGGTACCCATAACTAAAATAATTTTCGTGTACACCACAAGGTGAAATATCTAGGAGGTTTCATTTACCATGTCTCCTGGATTTACCCTTATTTTTAGAATAAGTCGAACTTAACAATGAAAACAGTGTTTTCATTTTTAAGTACATTTTTTTAAATGGAACGCTTTGTATATTTTGCCTAATTTTGACTCTTTATTCAAATCTACATCGAAAATGTAAAAAACTGTATACGTCAATAATTGCTGGTTTTTGTATACAGACAGGTACAGTGTAGTCGAAACATAGGCAGGGAACTGATAAATTTACTACTGTCCGCTTCGATTGATAAACATCCGCATGCATAATTAACCGAACGAGATCTCAGTGTGTAATATGCTTTCGGACGGGTGTGTTGTATGGTTTAAGGCGCGCTTGAAAATTACGAAAAATAAATTTATGCGGTCTAATCTGTTGAGAAAACAGTTGATACTTAATACCGTTATTTATAAATAGGGAATTAAATACCAACAGTTTTATTTATCAGTTCATTAATTGCCAAAGCAAAATAAAAAGTAAGTTCTCTAAACCCAAAACTAATTTCTAAAATTAAAATAGTACGCAATATAAAAATAAATAATTATAAACATAAAAAATACTCTAAAATGAAATTATAATAAATATGCAAACAAACCTCTTTGCGCAAGGCAATATCCCAAACGATCGTAAAACGTCTAACGTTTGTTAGCATATTAGGGCTGATAGTTTGAAAAACTTCTTCGATTTTTATTCGAAGTTCTTCTAAATTATTAGCCCTATCATGACCATAAACCCTATTTTTTTAAATAACCCCACAAAAAGAAATCATTAGGAACAAGGTCTGGTGATCTAGCGGGCCACAAAATGGTTCCACGTCTACTAATTAAACGGTTAGGAAACGTATTGTTCAAATATTCTTGAACAATACGTCCATTGTGAGTGGGACAACTATCTTGCTGAAACCAGATATTACCAAATCTTACTCCTAATAATTGGCGAATTGCCGGTACAATTTGTTGTTGTAACAGATCCAAATAAATTGCTGCAGTTAAATTGCCTTCAATAAAAAATGGTCCAATAAGGTGTTCTCCCACCATACCAGCCCAAAGATTCAATTTTTGAGGATACTGGGTTCAAACCTCAAAATACCTGTGTAGGTTTTCAGACCAATATCGAACTTGAGTTGGATTATGTCGATTTAATAATGGAAAGGTCGATTCATCGGTGAAAACAATCGATCTGAGAAAGTTTTCATCTGTATTTGCCTTTTCCATTATTAATTCGCAAAACTCCATACGTCGAAATTGGTCTTCGGGAAAAATTTCATGTAATTGTAGAAGGCGATGAATTTGTTACCCAGTTGCCTACTGGTTAGAGTGGGGTCTTGTTCAGCAGTAACACAGATTAATGCCTCTTTTAATTCCCGTTCTTCATTTACGAGTTCCTGTTTTTTATGTTTTTGGGGAGACACACACCCGTGGGTCTCAAAATTTTGGATAATTCTAAAAATTGTTTTCAGACATGGTATAGGTCTGTTTTCAAATTATTCGGGAAAAGATTCATGAATTTGTCGATATGATTTTCCTTGGAAATACCATTTTATAATTTGAACCTTTTCACGAAGTTTGTAAACGTCCATTATTTATTTTTAGTGAAAAAACGAGTTTCCAAGAGAACTTATCACATATTTGCAATGGCTACGGCTGCAAGAAAGCAAATAATAATTAAATTCAAAATTAAATCTTTAAAAACATTCCACATTTATCGCATGGTTTTTGCGAGTTTTGTGTCGCTAGCTCGAGTTAGGCGAATGTAAGTCAATTCGCCTAAGTGTTTCCTATGTTTCTACTACAGTGGACCTGTCTGTATATCTCTAGAATTTTTACTTTGGCCAGTTTCTTGTGCTCCAAGTGAAAAAACAAGCTAGTTTTGCTTTTTTAAAATTTTAGGCTAATAATTATATAAATTTATAAATAATTAAATGAACAATACTAAATTATAAAGTCATTTTACACCAGCAATTTTTTGCGCGACAATTTTAAAACGACTTAGCCTAAAAATATAGGTAAATCCACCTCCTAGATACTTCACCCTGTAGATGTACACGAAAATTATTTTAGTTATGGGTAACTTACTTTTATTAAACCTTCGTTAAAAAATTGCCAGAAAAATATTCATATTTTAAAACTATGTACCTCTTTATATGTCACAAAATATCTTGTGAGAACAAACCAAAAAAAAATATTTAATTCCAAATATCCCTGTATATTTGGAACAATAAACCAGAATATTTAAACTTAAATTTACCTTAATAAACTGTCAGAAATGTATAATTTCTATAAATATATATAGAAGTTTATCACGATATTAACATTTTAGTTGGCATAATCCATATTATTTATTCGATACTAGACCACCCTGTATGTGTTAAATGTTAAATCAAATTATTTTAACTCTAAACAAATATATAAAATATTATTCCGTTGAATTTGGGCGCATTTTCACTTTTTTATGCGTTTATATTGAAATTAATAAACAGTTATGCTTTAACATCTGTGTTTTTTTTGGGCCACCCTGTAGGACTGCACAAAAATGTCCCATTTAAAATATGTTCCTATTGATTTAAAAGACAACATGGTAGGTAGGTAGGTAGGTTTAAAGTGAGTGGGTATAACACCCTTCCACCGCGACCGATCGGTCTATTGTGGCTCACGCCCTTTAATATTTCTCCCACCAGGTCCAGACTTCTAATAAATCTGATAATCCTGTTGGGAGAGAGATCTTTCACCTCCCCCGGCAACAAGGTCTCATTGCCGAGGATTGCGAATCTTAGTCGTGCCATTGCTTGGCACGAACACAGTATGTGTTCTGCCGATTTATCCCCCTCCATGCCCATGCGGCATTAGGCGTCTTCCGCTAGGCCGATCTTGTGCATGTGGTATTTCAATCTGCAGTGTCCCGTGTACAGCCCCACTAGAGTTTTAAGGTGTACCCTTAATTGCTCCAGTAGTTTGACAGTACATTGTTGGTTCAGTGGGCTTATGAAGGCCTTCGAGTGTCTGAGACCCGGAAGTCCATGCCAGTACCGAAGATATTCTCCTTGTGTCCAAGCCAATATAAACTGCTTGGCCATTCCATAAGATATACCGATGACCGGTTCCGGCCTTGTGAATTTTGTTAACGCCCCCCTTTTGGCAAGGAGGTCTGCGGATTTATTACCCTCTAGGCCAGTGTGTCCAGGTATCCACAGTTGTGTAACCTTAAGAGCTGCTTGACTATGAGAGAATATTTTAATTGTCTTACGTGTGCAGTACCGATCAACCAGCGATATAGCACACATCTCAATAGCAAATACCTCCGCTTGAAATATGGTTGCGAGAGTGCCCAGGCTGAAGGAAACTCTGCCCTCGGCCTCTGTCCATATATTCCAGCTCCAACACCGTCGTCCTTGGTTTTGGAGCCATCGGTGTACCAACAGATGTCAGCCCGGAGCAGCTCGGTCGTTTTTCGGCTCCAGTCCTCCCTTTGTGGGTAGACTACACTGTAGGGCCGGTTGTAATTGGTTGCTGTAGGCATTATGTCTGAGGGCATTCCCAGTCTGTCACAGATCAGGACATTCCTGAGGTGACTGGTGCTCTCCATATGACACGCCTGCGGTTTATTACTGACCGCTTAATAGAGTCTATAGGTTGCCCACCTTGCCTCTCTCCAAGTAAATATGCAGAGGAGGCAGTCCTAGGAGGGCTTCCATGGCCGCCGTTGGTGTCGAGCGCAGCGCGCCTGTCTCTCTGTAGGCTAGATTGCTTGGGTCAACCGCTGCTGCCCCTTGCGCCACCATGCCACAGAGTCATATGTGATCATTGGTCTTATGACTGTCACGTATAGCCAGTACATCTGTTTTGGTTGCATGCCCCAGGATTTGCCACAGATCCTGCGGCATGTCCAGAAAGATAGGGTCGCCTTACGGGTGACTTTTTTTAGAAGACAACATACTCAAATTTAAAAAAAAATCGTTCGAGAGCCAGAATCCCATATTATGTGTGCCATGTACTTTGAACTGGCGCATTTTGGTATTTATAAACCGATTTGTCTCAAATTAGAAATATAAGGAATCGATTCCTTTCGGAATCGGATCCTTCCAAAAAGAAATCAATTTCGGATCATTTTAAAATTATAAAACAAATCGGATCACGGATCCTGTTTTTTTAAGTATTTAATTCCAGCCTTCGGATCTTTAAAAAGGAATCGATTCCTGAATTCGATTCTAAAAGGATTCGATTCCTACCCAGCTCTATTCCTAACTTCACAACAGTACAAACTACATACTACCTGTTCAACCAACCATAATTCCAAAATATTTTTAGTACTTACCGATACTTTGGTTCCGCTATCAAAAAGACATTTCCCAATTTGTGAAAGGCACATAAAATGGCTGGAAGGCATAGCAAAAAATATATTCTTTTCTGGTATTTTCCAAAATCTCCTAAGAGCGGGATAACATCATCATAACTCATATTTTTTATCTAAAAAGATATCTTTTTGAATTTTGTAAATAATTGTTAATAAAAAAAAAGTGTAGTATGATTTAATGAGCTATTTTTTCTAATTTAGTTATTTCACAGATGCCAAGAGTAGTGTATAATAGTTATTTTCCTAACAAGTGCGCAAAGTGATACTTTTCCGCACGCGACTGCCGTTGCCCGAACCACGCGAAGCGGAGTTCGGGCAAGCAGTCAAATGCGGAAAAGTCACTTTGCGCAAGCGTTAGGAACAAAATTTTTCCTACGAGCGTCAGATAATACCAATATTAAAGCAATGATTATTTTTTAAATTATGTTTAATCTGAAAGAACTACTACAACATATTTATAAATGGGAATTATTTGTCGATAACATTTACAACAAAAGAACAGTTATTAGCATATTGTAAATTAATTGCAGAACCTGTTATTTCATTTAGCGGGTGGCTTATGGAAGCGCTTATTGTACGGCTTGATGAAGGTTGACTTAGCTCAGGAGGGGAGTTGTTCATGGTCTATATTTTATTCGACATATCCTTTTTCTGATTTGTGGATTCATCAATGTAGCTCTCAGCTACAGCCGTTGATTTCCAGTCGCAGAGGATCGACGAAAACTATGTCCAGTGTACTCTTCTGGATTTTTTAATTTTAGGTATGCAGCAATTTCTGAAGGCATTTTACCTATTGAATTTATTCCCACACATTGCGTACTGCATGCTCCTTGTTTATACTGGACAAAAAGCGTCTGTGTGGGGTATGTGGTTTTCGCAAATTTGCATATTTACGGTACAATTGCAGATAAAGTCCGTTATTTGTTTCATCGGACACTACAAAGATTTTGGAAGTGTTATTTTTACTGTTAGGAATTTTCACCACTATCAAATTTTCATTATCCTGTATGTCATCAATCATTATTTTTGTAAGTTCATCTCTCCTACAAGCACCGGCTAATCCAAAAATTGTAGCAACTTTTATTAGAAGGTAAATATTATCAGGTACTTCTTTCATGAATCTTGAAACTTCTTCTTTACTAAAAGTTTTTGATTTTTTTGGCCGTTATCCCACGTTTTGGTGTTTAAGTAGTGATGTTAGCTTGAAATATGAACTTAAATCAAGGTTCCTTTTCACTTTGAGGACACATTTTAACATAGAGTTATTTATTGCATGAAATAGCCTACAATTACTAAAATACATATAAATCTTGCTTACCTGTAAGATTTTAGAGTAGTTTCACTTTTCCGCACGGCGTGCAGAAAAGTTCACTTTTCCGCACGCCGTGCGGAAATGTGCAACTTTTCGCACTCAAATGCGTGCGGAAAAGTCCACTTTTCCGCACGCTCGTAGGAAAGTGTATTTTTCTTTACCAAACGTGTTTTAAAAATCATTGCGCGGTACACTTTCCCTAGTCTGCTTTGACCCCCCCCCCTTCTTTACTCTGCCCCAAGAGCGAAATACCGCGTGATGGGCAATGTTCAAAGCCGTTTTTCACACTTTTTGCCAAATTTATATGAAAATTGAAGACATAGAAGTTGTAGAATAAAATATGAAGTTTATTAATCCGTTTACTACATTCAATTACGGTTAATACGTCGAATCGTCCAAAATATCCCTGCAAAATATTTAAACTGCGATTTAAAAAAAAACATATATGGGGCAGCGCCCGCCTTTACCTCGTTTAAAGATGGGAGGGTGGGGTAAAGTTTGTTCGGTAAAAAAAAAGCCCATTTTCAAAAAAAAAAAATTATAACATATTGTTGTTATAAATTTATTTTGAATTATAATAAAACATTTAATCTTTTTTTAATTGCAGTTCTCCACCGGTGCCTCGAAATTTTTTTTTGTGATGACCGCGATTTCTCAGCACTGGATTATTTGGAATAAAAAACAAATTGTTTTGATTAGTTAATTAGTTTCTTTCTTAATTGATACCAAGTTTTTTCTATTTTATTAATTTTTTAACTTTTTGCATCATTTTGAAGTTGAAATGTCAATTTTTTGACAATAAAATCGACCTATTTGTTGTAAGATTGATACTAATTAGTCCGGTAAATGAAGGGACAAAGCTGTTAATCAATCTGTACAGTTTTTCCTTGTGGCGCAATTTTTAGGTCTTCGGGGATACTTTCGAGCGAAAAAAAGTTTATCAACATTAACAGGTGGGAAATGGCTGAAAATGACCCCTCAAGGCCCGAAAAATGGGTTTCCCGCTAATATCTGCCAAAATATGCGAATTGGAGAATTTTTGTTTAGACAAAAAATGAAGATCGCCTTATAATCTACAAAAAGGGTCTCTATAATTTTTTTTGAAAAATCAATAGTTTTCGAGATAACGGGACCGAAAAGTCCTCTCATTTCAGCTGCCGCTCTACTGCTAGAATGCCGCTATCTTCATGGATTCACTTAAAAGCGGGCGGACGAACTGTTCCATTACTCGGCAAAAATGTACATTTTTTAGTCATTTAAAGTTCATCGGAATATGAAACCCGTACCCAGAGTCTATTAATCTAAAGGGGTTATGACATCGTCGAGAATGGGGATAGAAAAAGTCCAAGACGTGAAGGTGTGAAAGGGGTCGCTTATGTTGGCGGCCCTGTCGGGTAACTCTAAAAGTCACTAGCATTCTCAGCTGTGGACAGAGTCGTGCCACAAGTCGAAGTTTTTATATGGGGTTATTTTTACAGTTGAAAATATTTGTGTACAGAGTTGATATTTTATTGGTTTTAACTGTTTTTACTATATTGTTTTTGGTAGTGTTTAGTCGTGTAGTTTTAATTAGTCCTTAGTGTGCAATACACCAAAAAGTTGTGTTTCCCATAAAGATTCTGTTATTTGCTCGGAGCATGTTAAAACAGACGATTTTTATATGTCTTCCAGAAAAATTGCTTATGAGATCCCGATCAAAAAAGAAAAAGGCGATTAATAAAAGAAGGTAAGGTGAAAAATATGATTTATCCTAATGCTGCTATTACTAACAAATATTCTTTTATTGTAGCAGTTCCATTCAGTTTGCATTATTACACCTCGGATGACACAAACACGGTTTTTAAGTCCACCAGTGACTCTTCACAACTCGGAATGTAGTTACACAGTTATTAGTAAGTAAATTGAAATTTTTGTGTGATTTTAATTATAGTTATTTGTTGTCAAGAAAGTAAATAGTCAATATTGACTTGCTTATACCTAGAACTGATCAACTTTAGGTATATGCATTACTGTACCTTCAGAATGTGTATTTAATATTTTTTTCCCATTATTTTGTACATTTATTAAGTTTGCGGTTAGTTACATTCTTAAATTGTATTTAATTTTTTGTGGATACTTATCTACCAATTACTTGATATATTATGTTGAAAATGACATATTTTAAAATATAATTTATATTTTTTAGATTTGCCTTTTACAACTTTAAAATTAACTGATGTAAACCTACCTGGCACTGAAGAAGTTTTTGTTTAGATTGTGTAGTATGAAGTGGACTGCGAAGAACTTGTAAGTAAGTTAAACATTCGAGTACCAAGTAAGAACACGAGATCTAATTCTTTGTTTTATCTTGCAAGGGCTGCCAACAAACTATAAATGAAAATTTTGTGTTTGTATTAAGTAGGATTTTAATGCTTAAATGATGTGTATGTTTTAAAATATGAAATGTAGTATACCACAAAATATTATTAAATAATACCACTAAGTACTGTGTTCTTTTCTTCCATATCAAAATGTAAACATTTCAGTTGTATTTTATTTAATTGTTGCAATTGTAAATGCATTGTAGTGTTGTAGTTGTGAAACAAATAAAGTTTAGTTTTTTAGCAATAAACCTGTATTCATATTTTTTTACATAAAATAATTCATTTTATTGCCAAAGTGGAAAATTTTGCTATTATTCTGCAATATCAAGATGATGTATGGTCCGTAAGTAAATTAATAACTAGTTTTTAAAAGTAACAAAATTAGTTTTTAAAATAAAATAAATTAAGGATTAATAGACAAGTTTATATATTTATGAAGTAATACAAAAACACCGTCATAAATTCCTAAAAAAAAAGTTAATTTTTCTATGGCTTCCAGTATCTGATTTGGAGTTGGATATTTTGTAATCTTACAAAGATCTTCAAGATAGCTTGTAAAAGCCCATTTCTGATCTGATAACTTTTAATTTCAATACTTAATTGAATTACATTTTTATTTTTGAAATGTAAATTTTGTTCGTCGGTATAAAAGCAGTTTTTCGTTTCCACCTCAATTCTACGCCACTGTCCGGCATAAAATCCAACATGGCCGAAATGGTCCCTTCTTGACGTCACACAAGATTTTTTCAATATGGCGGATGTCATAACCCCCTTTAGATTAATAAACTCTGCCCGTACCTATCATTGCATATGAGTTTGGGTCCATTCTGATTTTTCTAGAATATTAAAAAAAGCGGTCAAAGTTTCTCATTAATTTATTGATATTTAAAAAAAAATGGTTTGTTATTAACATTCCTTTTTTATAATGAGACCTTAGCAAGTGTTCAATGATCCCAGAAAATTTCATTCACCATCTTTCTTGTGTTTTAATAAAAAATTGTTTTGCCCATCTGCATGTTTTAGCCGTTTTCGGAGTTCTACCACATCTATACAGTGTGAAATGTTATGGAATTTTCGACGGCCGTTTTTGCGAAAAATATTGGTGTTGCGAAAAAATGGTTAAGACCTTTTTTTTAGATTTCGGAGCGATCTTCATTTTTTGTCTAAACAAAAATTCTCTAATTCGCATATTTTGGCAGATATTCGCGGGAAACTCATTTTGGGACTTTGGGGGCCATTTTCAGCGGGTTCCCACGTCGGAATCGTGATAAACTTTTTCTCGCTCGAAAGCATCCGTGAAGACCTAAGAATTGCGCCACAAATGAAAACTGTACAGATTTATTTACAGCTTTGGGTATTTTCAGATCTTCAGTTACTGGACTAAATTAAAAAATAAAAAAAACTCGACGCCACTTGATAGTTATTTGTATGTTTGATGTGTAGAAATTTTTAAAACGAACCGTTCAGTAGTTTTTTCGATTTAAAGTTTTGTACACTCTTTGTACTCAGTTGGATCAACGGCCATTAAAACTATCATAAATCCGTCAATTTTGCTCCGATTGACCTCAAAATTAATACGATATTATTGAGATGTTATACCCTCAAAATATTGAATAAAAAAATAAAAAAATAATTAAATCTTCCCTCCCCCTTAAGCAACATGTTATAAAATAATCATTTGCCCGCAGAACAGCTTTCCAACTTCAAAAGGGTCGAAGTAATAAATTTTTTAAAAAGTTGTCATTTTTAGCTGTGTTTCCGACTTTTCTCTGCGAAAAATGCTGCGATAATAGGCGTGTTTGTTTTTTCTGTCAGATTTATCAGACAGATTTTATCGATTTTTGCATCACGCGACTTCAAACAAATCTGATCTGGAGTAATAAAAAAACGTGGAATTTGAACAATTTATCTAACCTACGTCAAAGACAATTGTAGTTACCACAACTACAATTGTCTTTGCCTACCAAAGACAATTGAAGTTACTACTATAGACACACAGAACAATGTAAAATTTTTGGTAATAGGTTTGGACGCTCGCTTGCTGAGATTCCTTGAGCGAGCGTCCATCGAGAGAATATACGTGCACAAGCTGCTGTATAACCGAACACTGTTGCCAAACCAATAAAAGGAGTAACAGAAAGTAGGAATTATTTCTGTCGAAAATAGGCTTCGAATTTATATTCGTTTTAAAAATCTTAATCTTATTTTTTTTTATTTTTTGCCTTATTAAATAATAAAATTTTAATTATTTAAACTTGTACTGTGGGGAATTATTTCCTAAAATATATTTATACCTAGTATAAGACTACACGTTGGTTAACATGATTTTAAATTTTTACAAATTCTATTTTTTTATTATCAGACATCCCTACATAACAAGAAATGTTTGTATAGGCTAACCTAAATTTATTTATTTTTTTTATAAATAAAATCCAAATAAACGCATGTATGTTTTAGTTTATTGCTATTTGCAAATAAAGTGAGAATTATTAATTAAAGTATGGCCATCAAGGAAGCAAAAAACTGCTAGTATTTTGGAGATAAATAAAAAAAAAACGTTTTTGTTTAATTCATAGCATATCGTATTGCCATTTGTGCGTTGTGATTTGTTTGTTTTTCCTGTGGTAATTAAAATTTGTATTCTTGTTAAAATGTCGGCAAATCTATGTCAATGCTATGACTGCCGAGTGAGTCGAAGAGCAGATAAAGTTAGGCTTTTTCGTTTTCCCTACAAGAATAGTACGCTATGTAAGCAATTGATTATAAACTGTGATAAGTATTTATCTATGTATATAAAAACTATTTAGACTAATAAATACTTTATAATTATATGATCGACACCTAAAATTTAAGAGGTGTTTAGAGTAACCTTTTGATAGTTATTAATTCAAATATTTGATACTTAAAAGAGTGACCGCAAAAATCGCTTAAAAGCCTGTTTCTTCACATTTATTCATTTAGAAAAGGCAGTGCTTTTCGTTTTTTGCAAATTTTTAAAAATCACTTCTATTTAGGGGTTGGAAAGATGCCAAATCTAAAATATTGCAAAAATACAGTGGTATTAAAAAATATTCTCACTGCAATTTTTGTTTTAAATAGACCTTAAAAAAATGAACTATGTGGGGGTGCAATCATCGCCTAAAATATATAAAATCATGTACAACTTTAAAAATTGCAAAAAACTTAGATTTTTTGGACATTTCTATTAATGAATAAATGTCTATGATAGTTAACCACCCTTTTCTAGAAATCTTAGCTTTTAGAAAAATATTCTTAGCTTCGTATTTTTTTGATCCAAGTATAAAAAGCAGGTGTACCTAGATTTTTTGAGATTACTTTTAACCAAAACCGCACCTGCAAGGGGGTAAATTCATCCCCTAAAATTAAGAAAATTTATGTTATATTTGAGATATTCTAAAACATCCAAATATATTTTTTAATATTTTAAAAGTTTTATATGATTGTATACATTTAAGGGGATGAATTTACCCCCTTGCAAGGTAGCTTTGATGAGAAATAAACTCGACAAACCTAAGAAGGCCTATTTTATACATCTGGGATGAAAAATATGAGGCCAAAACGCTTTTTGCATAAGCAAACATCTAATTCAATTTTTCTGATAATGCGGGTTTCTTTACCTTTAATTTTAGGAGTGGTTTATTATCAAAACTCACTCCAAACTGTCTCTATATCTGAGATATCTTAAAACAATTTAAAGTTGTTTATGATTTTCTACATTTTAGGGGATGAATATACCTCCTTGCAGGGGTGGTTTTGGTTAAAAGTAAACTAGAAAAATCTAGTTTCACCTGGTTTATATACTTGGATCAAAAAATACCAACTAAGTATTTTCTTGAAGAAGCTAGTATTTTATTTAATTTTTCCTATTGATAAGGTTATTTTCATCCTTAGAATAGGGTAGTTGACTATCATAAACATTTATTTTTTATTAGACATGTCCTAAAAAATCCGATGTTTTGCAATTTTTGAAGTTGTATACACATATGGGGAATGGTTTACAACCTTCTTAGGGATGAAAATGTATTATTTTATTTTTTCGCAATCCTTCAGATTTGCCGATTTTCCAACCCCTAAATGTGGGTGGATTTTTTTAAAATTTGCAAAAAACGAAAAGCAATGCTCATCTTAATTTTTTGCGACGAGTAATTTAGTATAAAATTCATATTTGCATTTTTTTTCTCACCTCTCTGCAAATTGTGAAGAAAAACAGGCAGTTGTTGCGGTTACTTCTTATGATTACAAACAAGGTTCTATATTTATTTTTAGGACTGAAATAAATTCTAAAAAATTAAGTTTCGGGGGGATTGGAAGCCACTTACACTGGGAAATATGGGATACAATTAAGGTCGCCGTTAATTATAATTGGTTAGTAATTCTTTTCTTATTCAATAATATTTTATATTCCTGCTTAAATATTCGGTATATTTAACCATGCACGGTACCTCTGAAGCATGGGTAAGATTAATAAAAATGTGAACGGTAACGGGGCGCGGGATTCAAATACTCCATGTTTGTACAGCAAAATCCAGTTTAAATTGAAATCGTATCTGCTTCCTTTCTCGAGATTTACAAAAAAAATCTTTTAAATTTTATAGAATTTTTTTTATTTATTTTGAAAATAAAAATGCATTCATTTAAGTTTCGCAATTCCTAGTAATTTGTTTTATATTCCACGTGTAAAGAAAAATCTTTCATTTTTTTTAAATATTAATTTTAAGATTTAACAAAAAAAAATTCTAAAAAACATTTTAATCGAAAAATTAACATTTTTGATTTTTTATTACTTTATTTTCGATAAACATAAAAAATAAAAATATTTGTCAAATTAAAAAAATATTCATGTTGATTTTACATCCCAAAAAAGTCGTGATTTTAAACAATTACCAAAATTTTAGAATAAATAATTGTCTTTTATATTGTTCTTAATAAATAGGTTTTGCGTAACATTTAAAAACTATACAATTTAGACAGAACAACGCTTATACTACGTAAATAAAGTTTTATAATAAAAGTACAATAAATATAAAAAAGCTGATGTGACGATTATTTTTTTTATAACTGTATAAGATTGCTCAAAAGTCTGTTTTTTTTTTGAAAAAATTATAGGACCTGTAATTTAATTTATATTATTGTTAATAATTTTTAAATATTTTTTGCAGCTTTTCCTTAACCCATTGGGCCCACTAGCCAATCTATAGAAAATTTTAGTTCCATTCAGGACTTTTGAAACAGTCTGTATTTACATTTCATATTAAATGATTGCACAATTATTACCTTTTCGTTTACAAAAGTCAAATTTAACAAAAACTCTAATGTTATTTTATATTAACAATAAGAAGTTATTTATTCACTAACAGCGGTGGCGTACTACTGGCCAGCGTACCAGCCTCTCAAATAGGCATTACGAGGGATTTTTTCGCAGATTGGATTTGTATGCGGTTTTTTGCATTTGATTCGTATGAACGACAATAAACTTAATAAACAAATTTAATTAATGGGAAATAAAAAACTGAGTTTGTGTATTAAAAAATGCATTTTTAAGTTTACTATTATATATTTTTTTTTAATTACAAACTATAAAATGCATTCTTAAAATTTATTTTTCTAATGTACTACGGCAGTTTTTCATTTCCCGTTAATAAAATTTGTTCACAAAATTTTTAGAGGTTCATACGAATCGAATACCAAAAACCGCATTTAAATCCATCTTACAGCACAAAAAATTCATCGTGCATTACTTCGTTTCCTCGACTGTGCAAAAAGCAGTGTATTGTTTTTGCAACATAAATATGTGCGGGGGAAGCCTACGCTTTAAATAGACTATGATATAGTAAGAAGTCAAAACGGCAACGCTGAGAGGTACCTCAGCAGGTAAAAATTAAATATTTTAATAAAATTCGATTGTCGGCAAAAAGTATTTATACAAAGGGACTGGGCGTCTATAGTGATAACTACAATTGTCTTTGCCTACGTATATTACTGTTGATGTTTTAATAATTTTTTAAAATAAATATGGATATACCTAATAAACCAAGCGGTTCTCGTAATAGTGGATGGGTACAACATGTTTTTTAGTGAGGATTCTGACGAAGAACGAGAGCGTGATCACAAAATAGAAAATTTTGTAGAAGTAATGCCACGGTTCAATTGGCGACAATTTAAAAGACATTTTAGAATGGTAACGGAGACGTTCGAGGATTTATTACAAACAATACATTCATCAGTCAAAAAAATACCATTAAAACCAAAAAAAAAAAAATTTAGGTTAAGTTGCGCTGTCAAATGTCAGTAACTTTAACAAAAATCTAAATGCTCGATGAAAATTCTCTGATTAAAAAGAATAAATCTTTTTGCTCAGGGTTATAATAAAAGAACGCTTGTTAATTTTAATGTAAAAAATCCTTGCCAATAAAAAAAAAACAGTTTGGAGGTGTTCGACAAGTGTGACAGAAAAAACAAACACGCCAAATGATTAGCAAATAGTTATTTGTGCAACCAGTGGGAAAAACACTATTTTTCTTAACGAGCAGATTTCAAAGAATGTTAGTGATGAAAAATAGTGTTTCCCAACGCGTTTTGCACAATACTTTTTCTAATTTTGAATATAATATATTTTCTTTTTAATTTTTCTAATTTTGATATATAAAGTGACACTTTTCAAAACTTATTGACGTTGTCAAATATCTTACTTTTCATCACCAGTTGTGAAAAATTTTACTTTTCGTAACTAGTTATAAAAACTAAGATATTTGACAACGTCAATGAGTTTTGAAAAGTGTCACTTGAATGTCAAAATAAGAAAAAAAACTTATGTTAGTTTTTTAATTGTTTACAAAGGTCCCATTGACAGCATCGCAAATAAATTATAATTAAATCAAAACTTTTTTCTTAAAAAAAAAATGGCTGTTTTTGACAGTTTTTTCATATAAAAACAGAGAAAAGTTATGGATTTTGGTTTTTCAGGTTCTATTCACATTTTTTTAATAGTTCTGGTGGTTTGCTGTCAAATTTTAATTACCAAAAAAATCTCTATAAACTGTGCTTATGCATCTAATTTAAAGTCAACTAAATTGTTAAAAAGTTTCTGAAATGTATTTAGTGCTTTAGGAAAATATTTTAAACATATATTTGACTCCGACTAGAAGGTCGCTTCGAAGATTAATTCAAATATTTGTATTATTGTAATTAACGTAACTATTTTAAAACATTTAAAATAGATTAGAATTATTGTTTTGCTTGTTTATCTAAGTAAATATGTAACAATAGTTAAAATAGTTTTGCCGAAATAGCAATATGCCTTAATTTTTATTAAAAATATTTAAAACTCTTTTATACAGGGTAAGTCTGTAAAGTGGAATCCCCTATTTATTGCTTTAAATATTCAAATTGGAAAAAAAATTTTATACAAAAATTTGGTTTTTGACGCTCTATATTTTTCGAACAACGTTATGTATACAGGGTGTATCAAAAAGCCCGTACAAGGACAACGTTAATTTTTTTAAATGGGTTCCTATATTTTTTGTTAAATTTTTGTTTTCTACATAAAATTCTAGATATTTTTTTATCTGGCATATTATATCCCTATATTCAATTGTTTACGAGATATCTTTATTTAAATACAAATGAAGAATGAAAAAATCCGCTCATCTCTTAATGTTGATTTACGTTTTTACGGTTTTAGCGGTTTTTGTAGAGTGACAAAACAGCCATAGTAATAATAAATTAGTAATTAGAGATATCACATGCCGAGTAGATATAGGTAAAACCCTACAGATTAATAAAAATGTCAAAATGACAGTTTTATTAATCTCTATAGCATATATGATTATTATGCAACTCTCAAAAAACCGCTAAAACCATAGAAACGTAAAACAACATTAAAAGATGAGCGGGTTTTCCCCTTCTAAATTTGTATTTAAATGCGAATATCTCGTAAACACTTGCATATGGGGATATGATATACTAAATAATAAATATCTAGAATTTTATGCAGAAAACAAAAATGTAACAAAAAATATAGGAAGTCATTTAAAATAATGAACTTTGTTCTTGTACAGACTTTTTGATACACCCTGTATACATAACATTATTCGCAAAATATAGAGCAGCAAAAACCAAAATATTTTTGTATAAAACATTTTTTCCCAATTTGAATATTTAAAGCATAAACGGGGGTTCTCACTTCACAGACTTACCCTATGTACAGGGTGATCAGTTAAGGGTAGCGAGCGGCCATAACTCATAAGTTATTGGTCGTATAGATTTGAGAAAAAAAAATCATAATAGAAGTCGCCAAGAGAAATTGCTGGAAATTATTTTCGAGTTTGTCAAGCGTCCGCTAGAGGGCGTAACAACCAACACCAAGTAGAAAAATGGGATTTTTATAGAAATTTGTCTAATGAAAGTATATCGATGATATGATTTTCATATTTACTGACTATTTCCCTACATTTTTTGTCTAAAACGTTTTGTTCTATCTATCAAAATAAAGCGGTGGGGGAAGTTCACTTGTTTTTTTAAACAAACCAAGCTTTCTCCCGTTTCTTTAGACCGATTTTAGCAAACTTAGGCTCATATGAAAGAGCATAATTTGCACTACAAAACGCTTATTTGGTTTTGAATTTTTGACTTTTGCTGTCGCCGCTAGATGGCGTTAACTGAAATGGTAGCAAATTTTTGAGTTTTTTTCAAAAAAAAAAAAAAACAAATGTAATGGTATATTAATTTTTATATTTTTAAAATAGGATAAATTTCTCTATAATTTAATGAAAAGAATTTATTATCTACCTTTTTTTGAACCGTTGATATTGACCAAAATATAATTGTATTACATTAAAAAATGGCACGCCACTGTTTTTTATCAAAATAAAAATCAGTTTTGTAATCGCTTATTAGTTGCTAACAAAAAGAACCTCCTGACTTTTTTTCGTTAGACAAACGGTTTTGGATTGAAAAAATAAAATAGGTTTACATACTGTTTACAATGATAATTATAAGTAGGGACCGGACATCGATAAAAAAACATTACAATTTCGAGCTTAAAATGATAGAGATTACACCAAATAAAAATGCAATAAATACTTTAACTTTCTTTAGTAGTTTTGGTTTTTATTTTGTTATTTTTATTCGGTGCGATTTCTTGTAGAATAATATAAAAGACCTGGCAATAGCAAAAAATTTAGTAGAGTTTTTGCACCACCAAAGATTAAACTATAATATTTTGTAATGCTTTTATATAAATTAAATAAAATAAATTTAATTTAAAATAGACTTTTTGTCTACATATGAATTAACAAATATTTGATTTAACCTCTATTAGGGTTCATATTTATGCAATTAACCACACAAACATAGTTTTGTTGGTTAAATGCAAATCTCCTAGTGCAGTACGAAAACTCTTCTAGCCTGTTTGTTGTGAACTCGTAAAAATCAGTTCCGTTACATAGGGTAGGTAACTCATATTAATTGAAATAAAATATACTTTGTACTGATTTCTATTTGAAACTATGAAAAATATATTTATTTTTTTTACGACTAAACATGTAGCGACTAAATGGTAGCTTTTTCAAGACTAACTTAATTTAAAAATTTTAAACTAGGTACACAAATTATTGTTTATCAGGTCTGAGTGTTATGTTATAGGTAGGTATAATAAAATTGGGTATGGTCCAATTCTATAGGTAGCAAAATAAGATTTTACAACAATTGTAATTAAATCATTAAAGTGTTATAATACATTTAAATTTAACATTGGGGAATTATTTAGGTCTAATTGACAATTTAATAGAGTGTCGGTATTTTAACAATTGTTTATTTTAAGGGACTCCAGAAGAATCTATTTATGGCCTTGTTTTCTAGTATGAGGTATTTTGAAATTTTGATCAATATTATGATTTTGCTTCATTGAATAATTAGCGTAGTAAGAATCGGGTTTTCTTTTAATATAACTGGTGTGATGTTTTTTTATTCTTTTGGAAAAACTTTTACCTGAATGACCTATATAAGTTTTTGGACAGTCTTTACAAATTAATTGGTAAACTACCGATTTGTATTGTTGTCTTATTAAAATTTGTTGTTTTGTATCAATTTCACACATCGGGGGTTTACCAATTAATTTGTAAAGACTGTTTAAAAACCCTTATAGGTCAGTCAGATGAGCATCACACAAGTTATACTAAAAGAAAAACCTATTCTTAATATGCTAATTATTTAATAAAACAAAATCCTAATTTTGATCAAAATTTTCGAATAATTTATTCAGAAAACAAAGGCTGTAAATTGAATTTACTGGAGTCTCTTGAAATAAACAAACTTAAAAATATCGACACTATATTAAATTGTCAATTAGACCAAAATAATTTCAACTCGGCGTAAAAACTATGTTGATAAGGTCTATTTGAAAACTATGGACAAAATACGACACAATCTGGAAGGAAAGAAGTTATGGTTTAGTGTTGATGAAACCACTGATATCAAGGGAAGATACGTTGCTAACATTATAGTTGCACCTTTAAGTAATCACAACCGGAAAACTCATATTTAATTAACAGTAAATTTCTTTCTAAAACCAATAGTGAGACAATAACAGAGTCTGTAGTAGAAAGTATTACTTCACTATTGTCAGCCACTAGTATTCAGGAAAGTGTTGTTTTGTTTCTTTCGGATAGTGCTGCATATATGCTAAAAGCAGGACGTCAGTTAAAAGAACATTTTCCCAAATTGCTTCATTTGACATGTTTAGCTCATGCCCTACATAGAATATGCGAAATGATACGTAACTTTTATCCAGTTATTGACACTTTAGTTAGCGAAGTAAAAAAGTTTTCCTTAAGTCACCTGCGCATATTACGACATTTAAAGATATTTGTCCTAATGTCGCATTACCGCCACAACCTGTTATTACAAGGTGGGGAACATGGTTATTAGCAGTTTCATATTACCATATGAATTACAATGTGGTAAAAAATGTTATTGGCAGTTTACAAGATGATTCTTTAAGTGTGAAAAAAAGTAAAGAAGTCATAAATGCACCAAATGTTGAATCTGATTTCAAATTTATTTTTGAAAATTTTGGATATCTTCCGGATGTGATTGAACAGTTAGAAAAACAAAATACTCCCCTAGTGACTTCATTTAATGTATTTCAAAGCACTATAGACAAGCTTAAATGTGTTCCTAATGAAATTGGTGAAAAATTAAAATTGTATATACCAAAAATCTTGGAAAGAAATCCAGGATTTTTAGAAATAAAAAATATTTTTGAGGCACTACAAAATAAAAAAAATGACTTGTACAATCATTTTCGTTTTGCTCCAGTTACAAGCTGTGATGTCGAAAGGAGCTTTTTTAGACTTAGACATATTTTAAATTATAAAAGAACCAATTTTACCGAAACCAACTTTGAAAAGACATTAGTTATATTATATAATGCAAATAAATTGTAAAATACTCCTGTTATGTTTTTATTTCACATTTTTTAAATTTATTTATATTTAATATCTCCTTTATACGCACGCCTATGAATTTACCAGACATAAAAAATGGTAAGGGAACAAGCTCGTTCCGAAATCCGGGCCCTAATTATAAGGTAACAGTCTGTAAACCTATTTTTATTTTTTAATCCAAAACCGTTTGTCTAACGAAAAAAAGTCAAGAGGTTCTTTTTGTTAGCAACTAATAAGCGATTACAAAACTGATTTTTATTTTGATAAAAAACAGTGGCGTGCCATTTTTTAATGTAATACAATTATATTTTGGTCAATATCAACGGTTCAAAAAAGGTAGATAATAAATTCTTTTCATTAAATTATAGAGAAATTTATCCTCTTTTAAAAAATATAAAAATTAATATACCATTACATTTGTTTTTTTTTGAAAAAAACTCAAAAATTTGCTACCATTTCAGTTAACGCCATCTAGCGGCGACAGCAAAAGTCAAAATTCAAAACCAAATAAGCGTTTTGTAGTGCAAATTATGCTCTTTCATATGAGCCTAAGTTTGCTAAAATCGGTCAAAAGAAACGGGAGAAATCTTGGTTTGTTTAAAAAAACAATTGAACTTCCCCCACCGCTTTATTTTGATAGATAGAACAAAACGTTTTAGACAAAAAATGTAGGGAAATGGTCAGTAAATATGAAAATGATATAATCGATATACATTTCATTAGACAAAATTCTATGAAAATCCCATTTTTCTACTTGGTGTTGGTTGTAGCGGACGTTTGACAAACTCGAAAATAATTTCCAGCAATTTCTCTTGGCGACTTTTATCATGATTTTTTTTTCTCAAATCTATACGACCAATATCTTATGAGATATGGCCGCTCGCTACCCTTAACTGATCACCCTGTATACTTGCTATTTTTAATTAACTTATATACTGTAGTTAGCGTATGCCTGGGGGAGGAGGTATTAACAGAGTATCCCAGACCGCTCCACTTTTTAAAACAATTTAAATAATTTTGAAAAATATTTATCTTTTTCACCTATAGGTACCTAGGTATTACTTCTTTTAATTTTTAAACTAAACAGTTGCTACCTTCACCAATTTTTTGTGGTCACTATACGCCATTGCTGTACAGCAAAAGATATTATTTTAAAATTAATATCGTTTTAATTTTTTTTTCATGAATGTATATATTTTTTAAAAAGAGTTTTTAACACGTTCTTCTATCTATATTTTAAAAACAGCATCTTTAATATAAAAAAATATTGGTTTCATAATTAATACCAACAATTCTTCGCACAATACTAGAAAAAATTACAATTACCAAATACAAAAAACAATTTCCCATAATTTTTCTTGAATTTTTTCGACACCTACTTCGGTTTTAGGCAACCAACTTGACAGATCTGTTAATGGTTGCTATTCGAATGATAAGGTTATAAACAGACATCATTTTTGATTTGTGTATTTATAGTTGCATATACTACGGTTTATTAATAAAAAAATCATGCTTTAATGAGGGTTGTTAATGGATGATTTTGTATACCTTAATATTTAATAATCATAAACTGTGGCGTATACTTGATGTGGGACAAGGGCACTCAGCCCCCCACTTTTAGAAACAAATGAAACACTTTTAAGAAATTATTTATTTTTTACCTATATAATTTCATTAAATTTAAAATGCCCCTTCCCCCACTTTTTGTAGTCAATATACGCCACTGCTCATAAACTGACGCCGATCACCGAAAAAAAGCTGTAAATTTTATGATTTGCAAGATCCTTTCTAGAAGAAATATGGATCCAGCTTAAGTTTAACAACATTATATGAAGAAAAAGAGGTTTTTTTAAACCTATATATTGGGGGTAATTACTTATCTATACCTAATACAACTTTTGACGCCCAAAAAATATCAAAATGAAAAAAATTAAATACTTTGCCCTACCTACAGATTACCTATATAAACTGTGCAACACCAACCACTGTGTATTAGACTGTGCTTTACAGTAGTATAAATATCTAAAAAGATAAGTACGACAGGAAATTGTTAATTTAAAAAACTAAATTTAGTTCCACAGTGCATTTGTGTAAAATGTTCCAAATAATATGTTAACGGGTATGTAATTATACCAATAGAAAAGAGTTTATTTTTATATATACAGGGTGTCCTAAAAATACTGCACACCCTTTTGTCACAGACTCCTGGCATTAGGTCAGAGTCGAGTTAAGTCAATGTTTTTTATAGAGATTAGAGATAAGGAAGACCATCTCCTATGGCTGTTTGGCTCAAAAAGTGGCCCCAAAATAACATTAAATAAAGAGGCGCTGGGAGCGAAGGGTATGTTGTGAACCAATGAACTTGACCGCAATATATGAAGTTTAAAAACGGTCCTCTGGAACACCAACGCCATCTTAATTTACTGCAGTTTGAGGACCACTTTTGTAACACAGAGATGGTCCTCCTGATATCTAGTCTCCATGGTTATTTCTAAAAATTGCTTCGTTTAGCTGGTAGAGGGCGACAAAAAAATCAGGAAATTTTGATTGACAGAGAAACACGTTTTTTTTAGGAAACGACCGCTGTAGACGCAGAAAATTGGGTTTTTATTCGCGGGGACCGCAGGGGAATTCACTCTCTCATCTAAAACTGTCTTGAGAGCAGGCCACGTTTCACACGTGAAACTTAGTAAAGACAATAAGGGCTCTTACACAAATCGGTTATACCCAAGGGTAGTAAACTTAACAAGGAGTGCTCGATTTTTACTATTTGTCCGCAGATATAGGTTATGTTTGGATGTCACCCGTTTGCCCATTTTGCCCAGAAGGCAGATTTATTTTATTAATTTTTGTTAAATATTCAACTTTTAAAAACTATTTTGGATATGTACTTACTATTAGAACTGTAATGTATAATATTTTTAAAAAATCAAGACTTTATATTACTTGTAAACAAAACAAACAGGCAAACAGATTACGTCACAAATACCGAATTGACATTTAAATTGGTTTATATGGGCTTAAATGGGATCGAGCACTCCTTGTTAGGTTTATCACCCTTGGGCTATACCTGCTTCGTTGTTTATCACCACCTTTCAAGGATGTGCCTATAAAACGGAATTTTGAACTTTTGTTAATGCCTTAATAAGTTCGTATGACTTAAAGCTAGACTGTGGAATTATGCATGGAATGTGCTGGCTAAATAAGTGCCTGAAGGAAGCACAATTGATTTAACTATTGTTTCTAAATTTTTATCTGAAAATGTCCAAATAGATTTTAATATTTTTTAGCACAGTTTCTGTTTGACCTCAGTAAAGCTTTTTCCGAGAAGGGCGATTGAAGAAGCCGTATCAATCGATTTTAACCCTTAGGGATCAAAGAGGGACTTACGCCAATTATTGGGCTCTTTCCCTGTCATATTTACGTTTTGTGTCGTGCACGAGGTTGTCTTTCTATGGCGGAAGATTGGTTGCGCGCGCAGCTTGGAACGTCAGACTGACAGCAAGCTGGTTGTTCGCAATACCAGTGGCAGTCCCTGGTTTGATCACCCTTAATTGTGACCTTAATAAAAATAAACATTTAAAAGTATCAATTTTGTGAAAAATTCGAAATTTCTGGGGGCTTTAAGCCAGATATCCAGATTTTCCACGGAGGAAGCTCGGGAAGGCTCACGTTGCGACATCGCAACGTGTAACTGGAAAGAAGAGAGTTGGCAAGTTTCCGCGTAGCAGAAAAACCAAAATCAAGAATCAAAAATGTTTTTTTAATAAAATATCCACCATGTTCTCCAGATTTAAATATGTGGGACTTCTTTTGTAAGGCGATCTTAAAAAAGGAGTTACTGTAGACATCTACCTAAATTTATTATCATTTATTAAGAGTCTGACTTTATATAAAAAACAAAATGTTAACGCTCCTAAAGGCAAATTTGTGACACCCTGTAGGTATATTGCTTTCAATGAAAAGTAAAAATTTAATGTTTTTAGAGTCGATTCTGATTACTGAATTGTTTTAAATTACGAATTACAAAAATATTTGTTATATTTATTAGGAAAAGTGTGCTTAATTTAAAATACTTAAATTTTAATTGTAGGTAGGTAATTCTTATCAAAACTAGAGAAATTGTTACATATAGATAAGATTTTTTTAAATTGGTTTTATCTTCGTTGTAAGTGGTTTTGGGTTAAAAAAAAGTCATATTTTGGGCGGCCTGTTAATATTTAACTACAGTAAAAACCAATTGATCGCACCCGGTAAAACTTACCCCTTAACCTAACCCAAACCACCCCTTTTATTCGTTTCTTTATAAAAATAATATTAAATACCTACTAAAAAATTACTGTAACTTTTTTCGAAAAATGTTTCCCCCTACTTGTAATAATCATAGTTTACCTGTTATATTCAGAATTTTTTAAATGATTATTTTTGTACAAACACACCACCAATATTGGTAGGCACGCTTCACACTAAAACGCGACTGACATCACGGATTTTGATTTGTTGTAGATTATAAGGCTCCTCCCACTACAACCGAACACGTTTTTTAATTATTTTCATCTATGATTTTTTTTCCGCAGACGATAAGAGTGAACTGACCGAGATTTAAAATTCTTACGACATGAAAATAATCTGTATTTCTGTTTATAAATAAGTCGGCTGCGTAAAATAAATTGTTTGCGCGGGTTATTTTGGTTGTACAAAAATCAATAGCCAGCTTTTTAGTGTATAGGCAACCCAAAATACGTCCCACACTGATTTCTAGTTAGAAGGTACTATATAACTAGCATAAAGTCTAAAGATAAGGAGGACCATCTCTGTTATAAAAATGGCCCTCAAATTGCAGTAAATTAAGATGGCTTTGTGTTCCGGAGGACCGTTTTTAAACTTTACTTTATTACAGCAGCGCCTCTTTATTTAATGCCATTCTGGGGTCACTTTTTGAGCCAAACAGCCATAAGAGATAATCCTCCTTACCTTTACTCTCCATAATAACTAGACATCGCGCTTTTTCTCTCACATTCGTTCGCACGGCCGGGCGTCAAGCTGCCCCTAGGCAGGTATATGCTTAAAGCTCTCTGCTAAAACTTTGGGCAGCTTTGGGTCTGTGATCAAGAATCCATTGTTTTCACGTGCCCATTAATATCGAATCCGATCCGATGGTATGTTGTGTGGTCTTAAGAATATAAAATTATATGGAATTGGGTTATTAAGACTACATGACTCGTTGATCACCTGATTCTAGCGATTTTTGTGTCGAGTTGCACTTCGCATGGCTAACTGAAAATGTTACGTCAAACATACTATACTAAAATGTCGCAACCTACATTTTTAGAATCACTGGCCTAGTTTTTGTCTTTTTCTAGCTCATTACAACCCATACTCTTTTCCTGTTTCTGCTTAGTTGTCAATAAGCTGTCAAATCTTGACAAGGGATTTTCGGCCTTGAGTATACGAGTTAAAAGACTCATTCAATATTTGTGTTTCTATTGATTTTCATTCATAACTTGTCCCATTTGAGATATCATAGGTTTTTCCGGAAGGGGTGGATTCATGACAGAATTTCTTATAAAAATCGTTAAGAAAATTGGCCAGAAAACAGGAAAATACTTGAAATAAAACATGAGAGTTAAGGGAAGATTGTTGTGAAGCAAATAAAATCGAAAGGACTAAGGTAGGGCAGCCTAATATTGTTCCTAATAATCCATAATTTTTTCTCTACCCTTTAAAAATCACAATCATTAGTGCTCCTTAAAAATATAAAATTAAGTTTTATTTCCTTTTAGCTATGTTATCGGCTGCTGGAACACCCTCTACAGACCCATGGGTCATTTTGGCCCGTGAAAGAATCCGTTATGAAGAACAGTTTAGATCACTGAAACCCAACAATGGAATTATCACTGGAGATCAAGCTAAGGGGTTCTTTTTACAAAGTCAATTACCACCCTTGGTACTGGGGCAGATATGGTAAGTAAATACTATGTAGGGACTAGGCCTAGCATTACATTCCCCTAATAATGTTTTAGTTGTAAGTTTTTCCACTTTAATAGCCATATAAGGATAGAAAAAGTTGAAAATGTATTTATTCTCTTCTAATAGGGCACTAGCGGACACAGACTCAGATGGAAAAATGGACATCAACGAATTTTCAATAGCTTGTAAACTAATTAACCTTAAACTTAGAGGCTTTGATGTTCCAAAGGGCCTTCCTCCATCCCTCTTAGCATCCCTAAAACTTCATTCTACGGCCACACCTCCTGCTATACCTCCCCTACCCAACCCAGCTTTGGTAAGCCATCCACCTGCCCGACCGGTCTGGTCGCCTAAAGCAGGTCCTATAAATGCAGCACCTCAGAAACAGCCATACATTCCACCTAGTCAGCCTTTGATTGGTACTGCCCAACCTATGATGAGCACTTCTCAA
The DNA here is from genome assembly GCA_019359885.1 of Listronotus oregonensis. NCBI lineage: Eukaryota > Metazoa > Arthropoda > Insecta > Coleoptera > Curculionidae > Listronotus > Listronotus oregonensis. Next base: position 70,270 of record JAHBCN010000875.1, read on the forward strand.
CCTATTCTTAACACCTCTCAAAGCATAGTTAATTCCCAACCTCAGTCAGTTAGTCAGTCTGTAATTGGAAGTAGCCATCCACTAATACCAGGTGTACAGCCTTTGGTTAGTACTGCCCAACAACCTCTGATTAATACTGGCCAGCCTTTGGTACCCGGTTTGGGCAGTTTTGGGTCTGGAGCTCCTGCGACAACAGGCGTGGGTACTGGAATACCACCCACTGGAGTTGTTCAGCCTGTGAATATGATGGGTGGTTCAATTTCGAGCACTGGTAGTATGATTCCAACAGGTTAGTGGCATTTTTATACAGGGTCTTTAAAAACTCTCTTGGTTACCTTGTTTTTAGTTATTTTAAAATCATTTCTTTGATAATTGAGGTAAAATTCCACTTATTGGACATAAGGCCGATGTTGATGATTTTTTGCATAGTAGGGTTTTTGGGGCAACTCAAAAATTAGAGGTTGCGGAAAAAACTGATTTTAGATTTCTAATCAGGGCCCCAAAAAACCCCTTTGTGCAAAAAATCATCAAAATCGGCATCATGTCCTATAAGTAAAATTTTAGTATAATTAAAATGTTGAGAAAAACAATTTATTTTGGGGAGGGAGGGTGTTTTCTGGTGCCACGCACTTTTTTTTAAAAGCAGTGTTTATATAAAAACTGGTGTGACTATGATGAGTCACACCAATTGCTCAAAAAGGAAAAGTAAGAAAATTAATACAAAATTTATCCTGTGCACAGGTTAGCTTCACGCCAAAGCAAGCTGTAGGTGTGTGTGCAAATCTACCCGCAGCTCAGGGTGAGGAATAGTGAGTTCGTTATGGCGCCACCAGTTTTCTTACGGACTACAAACTGGAAGTCCCCTAGATGTTATAGGAGCTTGCTTGGGCGATCACACACCAGTGCACGACAAAACAAAAAAAGTTAACATATAAGCATTGAAAAAAACTGACTTGGTCAATACTCATTAAAGAGAAGAAAAAAAAAATAATAAATAATAATAATATAATAATACAAATTATTCTGGTATCAGGTGAGCTAAATAAAACTCAAAAAGATTAAAAACAAATTACATTTATTTAGAAGAAAATTATTTTAAAAAAATTAGAAATCGACTAAAGTTTTTGAGATATATAAAAAAAGGATTAGTAATTGTTAAATAAATAAATTAATAAAAAGGTTGCCTGTTTCCTGACGGCAGGTAAGGGTGGTCTGCAGAGTCTGGACTCAACCCCAGAGTAAAATTTGAGGCAAATCACAAGTTAAAGTTCAATTTGGAGTTATACTTAAGTTTGGACGTCAGTTTGAACGTAAATTTGGTAAGGTATCCAAATTTGGAGTTAAACTCGAATTTTGAGTTATACTTGAATTTTGAGGCCTTAGGTTACATGTGGCCTCAAAGTGGGCGGCTTGAATAACATCTAATAATCCTGATTTTCAGAGACTATCTTTGCAAATTTCACCATTAATCTTCTAAAATATCCACACAACAACAAAACTGGAGCCTTTGCAAAAATTATTGATGGTTTAAATGAAAAATCGCATACGGATGACCACGATATTCGCAGTAAAAATATTAAACCAATGTTGTTTCACCAGCGGCCGCTATGCAAAAATGGCCCAGGCTGGCTGCAGCAGTTCAAAATAAAAATCGGACCAGCCACTTTTCCGCGCATCCAAGATAGATTAGCTCGAATATTTAAAAAAAAAATAATTTAATGCTGTAGGCATTCTCCCATTTTCCCGCGCATTCACCTTAACATAGCATCGACAAAATTAAACCGTTACACTGGAATAAGAAATTACATACATTTGGCCTAGACCCATCACATTTTTTTTTATTTTATTATTTATCAAACATAAAAATAATAATAATCAATTGAATTTCTGTTTAATTCATGCCTACAACAAATATATAAAAATACATTTTGGTTATGATAATAAACTTACCCTAAAAAATACAGGATAAAAAAGTTTATATTTTTGGAATGTCACAGAATGTGCTACTTCTAAAAAGTGTTTATTAAAACAAATTATTTCTAAATGGCTAAATTCTGCTTATAATAGATGTATTTTTATTTTTTCTAGATGTATGTAATTTAATTTTGCATGCTGATGATAAAACATACAATTAATAAATATTTTATTTTCCCTTTTTTTATCAAATAAACAAATACGGTTTTGTTTTAGAAATTTTAAATTATATTTAGTAAATTTATAATGGAATTATTTATTTGACATTGAAATGTTATCTGTCTAAAAACATATTTGCTAGTATGTCTTTGTTTTAAAACTGACGTCAGTCAGCAAACTCTGCAAACAAATGAAGAGTGGGCAGGAAAAACAATGAATGTCGCAAAATAGATAAATTAAGGTAAAGTGTTTATTTAAACTTCAAACTTATACAGATAGTCCAGTAAATACAGGGACAAAGCTGTAAATAAATCTGTACAGTTTTTCCTTGTGGCGCAATTCTTAGGTCTTCGGGGATGCTTTCAAGTGAAAAAAAGTTTATCAACATTAACTGGTGGGAAAGGGCTGAAAATGGCCCCTCAAGGCCTGAAAAATGGGTTTCCCGCCAATATCTGCCAAAATATGCGAATCTATACTTCAAGTCCAAAATTTCTGTCAATGACGCGTCGCTCGCTTTTAGAGTGCCCCGGGTTGTGTGGGGTCAGGGGAATCAATTCCAGTGGCGTGTGCATTTTAGAAAATAAATGATAAAATTTCGTCAAAACATGAAAATATTTTTTACAAGCAAAAGTTATTTTCCCACATTTTCATTAACCCTTTAAATTAGTAACAAGCCTATATTATTTTGGTATTATTCGGATTAATGAAAAATGTAATTTTTTTGCTTAATTTTGCACACTTCCTATTTTGAGGTCATAGAACACAAATTTAAGTTTTTTGGCGATTTCTCAACGTTTTTCACAAAAAAAAAATACATTTTTTACTTTAATTTTACCTTTTCCGATTTTATTTTGCTACATAAAAAAAAAATAATAAAACTTCAGTCTTAACATAAATTAAAAAAGATGTAAAAACAGAACAATAGACAATCCATGTTACACCGACTTGCCAAATCACCACTGATCTTGCAAATTCAATATTAAATACGATATTTACACGCATTGCTTCATCAAAAATATCCACTATATAAGGAACACGAAAGCCCTAAGATCATCAGCTTGTAGAATCCAATAACTATTTCGGGTCTTTCGGGTTCCATATTTAGGATTTCCATATTGAGGATATTTTTGATCAAACATTACGGGCCGAGCGAAGCAAGGTTCGCATACCTTATAAAAATGTCATAAAGAAAAACTATAACAACTTGGCAACAGGTCAACATTTTTAGAATTTCGGACGTAAACGTTTTACCTACTTTTTATTGAAAATTAAGGTTTTTTTCCGTACTTTTTGAGTGATTTTTTTTAATATTGAAATGGTATGAGTTTTTTAAATGTTTTCGTGCAACTGACAGAATTTTAAGGAATATGTTGAAATTAAACAATTCAATTATTATTCTTTTGAAATTCTATAAGAGGCGGCAAAAAAAACAGCTTCTGATTCATATTTAACAATCAGAAAGTAGAGAGTGTGCAAAAAAAATCGCATTTCCAGTATCCGAATAATTACTAATATTGTTTATTTGCCTTTTAAAACTTAGAATACCGTACGCGAAAAAATATCTCTGCAGCATCCAAAGTGTTTAGTTCTGGATGGATCGTTCCCGAATACCATGGTAAACATTTTTAATCATTATTCGTTCTTTTAAGGTTAAGAGTTTTTTTTGTAGGCGGATAACTAGTTAAAGGTTGGTTAATATTCATTGTTTACTGAATTAAAAGCACTTAACACTTAATCTGTATATACAATTATATACACTAAATTAGATAAACTATAATAAAATTGGCACAAAACAATATCTATATAGGTACTACTATTACTAGAAATTTACAATATTTTTAAAATACCCTGTATAGCAATTAAAATTTAAACTCACAAAATCAGTCCATAATAACCATAATAACCAAATAAAATCATCGAGCAGCATGAAAACCCAGTCGATACGCTTATTTTCATGTCTGTTCAAGTTGTAAACTAAGGAATGTGTGTTGCCACTTTTATTGTCTTCTCGATAACAATGGTTTCAATACATATTGGCGTGCTATTTTAAGTGCGATCGCTGGCTGGTAACTTATTCTCGCGAATTATGACAACGTGGCGATGAAACTTTTGGCCGGTTCACTGTTATTTGAGCGGAAAAGTATATCATAGGCTTAAAAATCATTTACTAGTGTTAGATTTTTATTCAGCCGCTTCGTCGGTTGGGTGGCCGGTATTAAATGAGTCACTGACAGAAATTTTGGACTTTAGGTATAGGAAAAAAAATTAAATAAAAAAATAAATTTTAAAACTTAATTTTTAAGTTTTTTGAATGACACTCCTGCCAAAGGGTGCACATGTGCACAAGTATCTGTATCAATATGTTAGGTGTTAATGAAACAGTGTACGAAGATTTTCTCGATTTAAACGTGCAGCAAATGTTTTTCTTTTAAAAATATATCATTTTAGATCAATAGATATACGATAGGATTAATTGTTTTCCAATGATCATTTTCGTATTCAGCGTGAAAAATTATGTTTAAAATACAGGTAAAGTTAAAAAAGTAACCTGTTTAGTTCTCAAATGATAAACCTGTACTAACAGCCCGATTTCACTTAACAAAAGATCATGAAGATAAACTTGGCAATATAGTTTTGTCTATGACATTGCTTATATTTGACGTCACACCGCCATGAAAGACGACTGTGTTTAAGGTCAGTTGTAGCACATGTAGCCTATGGTTAACCCCACTTCTTCGTCTATCTCGCTTGCTAATAGAGTACAGTGCAGTCAATAGTTTTGGTTTCTATGTTATTTCAGGAATTGTCCCACCAATGCCGCCTGTCCAACCATTAATCGGTGGTGTTCAACCTGTGGTCTCCCAACCATTATCTGGATTTGGGACTCAACCTCCACTAATACCAAATTTATCAGGTAAAAATTTATAAGGACAAAATCTATCTTTGTCCCACGAACACCAAATATTATTAATATTATATTTTTAGGCGTATCTCAGGCTCCAGTTGCTCCCTTAGTAACAGCCGTGCCCTCGATTCCTCTCTCGGGCAGTCAGCTGTCTCCAGTAGGATCCGTAGGTTCGGTAGGGGCTCCAGCGCCTCCTCTCGCTGGACCAGGAGCGACTAGTACTCCTAGAGCTAGTGTAACTAGCTTGGAAAGAACCAATTCAGTTGAATCTGGATCGTAAGTATGGTTTGTTTAATTTTTTTTACTAAATAATTTTTTGTTGAATTATCATATAATTTCATTTGGAACAAAATGATGGCGGAGGAGAAGGGAGAGACGGGCGAGTAGAAAGAGAGAGAGAGAGATTTTTGGTCAAGTGGGACCATGCATTAAAATTTATAAATTAATAAAAGAACACTAAACAATAATTGATTTGCTTGTCTAAATCCCAGTTTTTTACTTAACCAAACTTGAGGAATTTTCTTAGTTGTAAATAAACATTAAATTTCACACCACTCGGATGCTTGATTGTCACGGTGCGCGATTGGCTATACGTGAACAGTCATAAGACCAATGATCACGTATGGCTTTATGTAACGCTGTCGCAAGGGGCAGCAGCAGCTGACCCAAGCAAAGCTATCTAGCCTACAGAGACAGGCCTGCCTAAGGATCACAGGCGCGCTGCGCTTGACACCAACGGCGGCCATGGAAGCCCTCCTAGGACTGCCTCCTCTGCATATTTACTTGGAGAGAGAGGCAAGGTGGGCAACCTACAGACTCTATCAAGCGGTCAGTAACAAACCGCAGGCGTGTCATATGGATAGCACCAGTCTCCTCAGGAATGTCCTGACCTGTGACAGACTGGGAATGCCCTCAGACATAATTTATTTATTTATTTATTTATTTATTTACTCATTCAGTACTTACAGAGAAATTCTCCAAATAGTACAACATACAGTTTACAATTTACAATGAACCTATACTAAGAAAAAAAAATACTACAACTGTTACAATACAAGATAAAGTAAAAAATACAGTACAATAATCAAACTTATAGATATTATTAGGTGATAAAGAGTAATTAAAAAAGTTAAAACACCACAGTCCTGCCACAACTATTCCGTGTGATTTCTTAAAAGCTTAGCAACTTTATTCTTAAAAGACTCCGTAGAGCAGGACAGATCAAATTCTTTATGTACAATATGTACATAATGGTTGAAATGGCTCATAAGTCGATTAAGAGGTCCATTTATACCAATATCAGTTCGGCTAATATTTACAGCAAATAAATCAAATAGCCTTGTCGTCCTGGGTGGAACTCTAAAATTAATTCGAGCTAGAAGGTCAGAGCAGTTTATCGTGTTGTTCAACAGTTTGTGACCAAACATTAGATCAAGTTTGACTCTGCGCAACTCCAAACTATCCATACCCAAGATATTTAGTCTTTCTTGGTAGGAATATAATGATTTGTCCAATTTCAACTTCTAAAGCAAGTAATTCACGAATTTAGACTGTACTCATTCAATTCTTTTTATATGGGTGTTATAATAGGGATTCCAGACAATACTACAGTATTTCAGATGACTCCTAACCAATGCAAAATATGTATTCATCAGGACAGTGATATTTCTAAACTCCCAACACTGTCTCATAACGAAGCCTGCCATCCTGTAAGCCTTTGCGATAATGTAATCTATATGGTGTATAAATCTAAGTTCTTCATCAAAAATTACACCAAGATCATTTATCAGAACAACTCTAGATATGGGAGTATCATTGATGTGGTATAGATATTTAGTTGGATTTTTTTTTCTGGAAAATGATATTACTTTACATTTAGATACATTCAAGGGCATGTTATTCCTTCCACACCAGTTTACGAGATTATCAATACAATGTTGTAAAGGTAGACAGTCATCGACGTTTGAAATGGTTTTGTAAATTTTCAAATCGTCCGCAAACAACAAGCAGGAACAATGATCAAAAATGGAAGGCAAATCATGAAGAAACATCAAAAATAGGACTGGCCCGAGGTGAGACCCTTGAGGAACTCCAGAATGAACCAGTATTTTATCTGAAATACAATTCTGAAATTTAACATACTGCACACGCCCACGAAGATAAGTGTTTATCCAGGAAAGTAGTGGATCACCCATTCCATAGTGTTCTAATTTTTGAAGTAAAATGTAGTGATTAACACTATCAAAAGCTTTTTGGAAGTCAAAATATATGGCATCAACTTGCTGACTCTTGTCCAATGCAGAAGACAAAAAATCAGTGTATACACATAAATTTGTTTGGCACGATCTGCCAGCAAAAAAGCCATGTTGATTTTCTGAGCTAATATTTTCAAAAGAGTTAAATAAAATTTCAGTTACTATTGACTCTAAGACTAATTACTGTAAGCGGTACAGCCAGTGTAGGGCTGCAGTTCATTAAAAAGGCAGGTGGAATTTTATCCATACCGGCGCTCTTATTTATGTCCAAATTTACCAGCTTCTCAAAGACCTGATCGCTATTGAGAGATATTGAGCTCAACCCAATATCAGTCGTTGGGAGCTCGTTAGGGTCGCAAAAAATCGATGCATCTCCCATTTTATAAACTGACTGGAAGTACTCTGCAAACATGTTGGCAATAACTGTAGGATTTGCAGATGAGTCGTCCAAATACTTCATTTCACTGGGGAAGCCAATCAGAGTTCGTTTCGATCTGAGATAGTTCCAAAACGACTTGACATTTTGCAAAATATTTATTTCAGATGATGCAACAAACGAATCATAGTCACTACATATGGACAATTTGGATTGCACCCTTAAATCTTATTATATAATTATAATAATGCCTACAGCAACCAATAGGGTCCTTGCACATTTTTTTTTAATGATGTCGTTTGCACTATTATAGACCGTTCTTCAAAACCTACTACTTCGTTTTTTCTTTAATTCGCTCTTTTGCCGATATTTCGATTTAATAACTTCGAAATTCAAAGGTCCCGCGAAAACGCTTTCTGTTAGGTTACTTATAAATGACGTCATTTATAGGTAAATGTCTGCGTTGCCAAATAGCCTAGTAGTACAATTTTTGGCATTGGTACAATGACACAGTGGAGATGTACACTAGATGTACGCATTGAACTGGGCGGTTTTATAACCTCGCTTTTGCAATATTTGTTTTCATTTTATCGTTGCTCTTGTTCTGTGTGATTTGTATTGGATTTTTACGGTTGTGTCTCAAAATGAGTAAAGTTTACCGTTGGTGTATAATTACTCATTGCAAAAATACGTCTATTAATATGCCTGGAAAGACTTTTGTTCAAGTTCCATCTGATAAGGCTTTAAGGAATCTATGGCTTCAAGCGGGGGGACGTGATCCTGAAAGGTTATCTTCAACATCTAGTTTGTTTGTTTGTGAAGATCACTTTGATGTAAGTATTCTTTATCAGTTTTATGACAGTAATACGAGCAGAGATTTTTACACGAGTTCATTTCTCATCTCACAAATCAAATAGGTATTTCAAGTTTTTTGTCAAACAGTACAATTAAGTTGGAGATTTGGCAAATTATTACCTAGTGATGACGCTATCCAATCAGAATCGTTTTAGAAAATTTGAATTTTTATTACTTTTATTTTTGAAATATCTCAGAAGTTACTTTATTTATCAGTATACTAATTTACACACGCAATTTTAGACCCATATTTAATCGAACTACATAGAAATTATAAACATTTATTTTGCGTGCAAGGACCCTATTACAACTGGCCCTACAGTGTAGTCTACCCACAAAGAGAGAACTGGAGTCTAAAAACGACCGACCTGCTCTGGGCTGACATCTTTTGATACACCGATGGCTCCAAAACCAAGGACGGTGTTGGAGCTAGAATATATGGACAGAGACCGAGGGCAGACTTTTCCTTCAGCCTGGGCACTCTCGCAACCATATTTCAAGCGGAGGTATTTGCTATTGTGATATGTGCTAGATCGGTGGTTGATCGGCACTGCACACGTAAGACAATTAAAATATTCTCCGATAGCCAAGCAGCTCTTAAAGCTCTTAAATCCAGCCGGTGCAATTCAAAAACCGTCTGGAACTGCAAGGATGCGCTGACCAAACTGGGTCAAAACAATAAGATTACACTACTGTGGATATCTCGCAGACTGCTTCTGAATCATGCTTGAAAGTAGTGGTAGAGGTGTAAGATTATTTATAAAATTTATGTATTTTTTGTAAATAAATATATATAAACCTGGTCAGCAACCTTTTTCTTTTTAAGACTCTCAAATCATTAAAAAAATTCAGGAAAAGATAGGAACAAACGGTACACGGCAAGAAACGAGTAAGGTTTTCTTCTTGTTACGTTAAATTCGAAAGTTGTTCAGCTAAGCCCGAAACCCGAAAGTCGTTCGGCTAAGTGGGAAATTTGAATTCAACACCTTTTGTCTGCGTGTATTTATAATTTTTTTCCTTTTTTTAAAATTCCAACTAGCAGTTGGAAATGTATAAAAATTGTAGTTACTATTTTTGCCGGTATTTTTGCATTTATTATGGCCCATTTTTAATATTTTTATCTAACTGTTTACATTTAAATCAAACATGATTTAACGAAAATTTGGCCATAGCGAGCGCTGCAATTGATTCAGCTATCCCCCACCATACAATGCGCTCCTTGCCAATACTTATGAACTCCATAATTTTTCTGCAAAAAATATGTTTATTAATATGAAAACACCACCACAAAAATAATAATATATAGTTTATGGGATGTATGAGATATTTTGGCACGGAATATTAATGATCGGGATCGCTTTTGACAGTTTAAATATAGATTTATTACTAGCTAAATTGACCTATTATAAAATGAATGCTAATGGATGGTTTGACAGTTACCTGCACCATAGGCAGCAGGCAGTCAGACTGATGGCTGATGATGGGTTGGTGCGGTCTGATTGGAGGGTTGTGGAGAGGGGTGTCCCACAGGGATCTGTTCTTGGGCCACTTCTTTTTACGATTTTCGCCTCGGACCTTGTTGGCCATATTAAACATTGTAAATACCATATGTATGCGGATGATTTGCAGATATATCTCCCCAGCTCGATACACAATCTACCAGATAGCATAAATCTAATTAATACTGACTTAAACAATATTTCAAGCTGGGCATCTGCAAATTCGCTGCTCATAAATCCTAGTAAAACACAAGCAATTCTGTACTCTCGAAAGGACATAAATGTTTCAGATTTGCACATTAAACTGGATGGTGTTGACATACAGTGGACTAATGAAGTGAGGAATCTTGGTTTGTATATGGATAGTAAGCTGACTTTTAACGCACATGTTAACAAGATTTGTCGGAGATCATATTATAAACTTAAATCATTGTATGAATTCAAAAGTCTTCTTCCCTGTAATATCAAAAGGTTGCTTACGGATAGCTTGGTACTTTCAATACCGGGCTATCTTGATGTTGTATATGGACCTTTCTTAACAAATTATAATAAATACAAAATCCAAAAAGTGCAGAACTCTTGTGTTAGGTATGTAAAAAGTTTGTCACGTAGAGATCATGTGAGTTAATATATTGTGGAGCTATTTCACCACAATATGGCACAGAAGCGCTATGTTCATATGAGTTGCCTTATACACAAAGTAATAACGCTAAAAGAGCCACAATATCTTACTGAACTTATAACTTATAGGAGAGACACTCACCAAGTGAACATTCGCTTCGGAGATGCAATCTCTATACCGCATCACAGAACAGAATTTTTTAAGTCATGTTTTCTATATCTTACACCTCAAATTTACAGCTCATTACCCCTTAGTTTTAAAAGCTCAAGTGTACCTGTTTTTAAGTCTAAAATACGCAAACACGTGTCGGTGAATAGGTTATTGTTGTAGGCATCTATGTTTATTTATTGTTCTTGTTTTTGTATATTTCTAGTTTTGTTATGACTTTTTTAGTTAATAAGTTTTTTGGTGGTTATTAAAATATGCCTGGCGGTACTTTCCACCTTTGTATGTGAATCTGTCGATACAATAAAGATTATTTTATTTTATTTATTTTATTTTATATATTGATTGGGATTTTCTGACCGGGATTCGTAAAAACGTAGTGTTAGTATAAGGTGTAGTTGACCTATTTTCATACTATTCTTGTTGTTTTTTTATAGTGGAGCAGATTGGGCGGTTCCGCACCAAACTAAACTCAAATACACTCAAATATTTAATACTATGGACAGGTCAAGAACCGGTTACTTATCCGGAGCACAAGCCAGAAATGTTATGGTTCAAACCAAGCTACCTCAGGCTGCTTTAGCTCAAATTTGGTAAGTTTTGTATTTATTTAATGTGATAAATGTTTTTATATACAATAAAAATGGCCTATTTTAGGGGGCTTTCGGATATGGACGCCGATGGACGGCTTGGATGTGAGGAATTCGTCCTGGCCATGCACCTTTGTGAGCAAGTTGCGGCTGGTGTTCCTCCACCAGCAAAGTTAGCTCCGGAGTTGGTGCCTCCGTCGTTTAGGAGGACCACCAGGACTGCTTCTGTATCGAGTCAAGGCAGTACGGTACACGCTGATCAGGATCCTGCATCTACATTACTTCAAAGTAATTTATTAGAACATATACAATCTACACTGTGTTCATAAAATAAAACGGATAAATCAATCGTATTCTGTTCGGCGAAAATCGCGTGGACACGTCGATTTTTATATTTGATTACGCATTTTTTGATATAAAATGTATGTATACAGGGTGATTCAGAAATTTATGGTTTTTTTAAATGGCACACCCTGTATGTTTTTCTAAATTTGGACTTTGCACGTAACGCTGTTTACAAAAACCTATAACATTTATGGTCTAAACTTGATAAATTTTGAACTGCAGTCACTTATTACTTACTTACATTGCTTTACAAATTCGATTTATTTTAGGAAAGTGTAAATAACACAGTAAAAACCTAATATTTAATTACATGTTTCAATTAGAGAAAACAAGAGGAATTCATCAATTACTTAGGTTTCCGTCAAGCACACGGAGGTTTTAATTCGATTGGGATGAACATCTTTTATTTTCGAATTTTCCATGATATCCGCGCCGAACTCGCCCATCTATGTCTAACAAAAATTGATTGTTGAACGAGCCGGGACTAGTATCAGTACGGATCATTATATTTTTTCCAATTTTAGTTTAATTCGTTAGGCGTGTTTAAAAAAACACACACACACACACACACACACACAAAAGGTACCATTTTAGAGAGAGTCATGATAATGAAGAAATTCTATTATTAATCTAATTTTAATTTTAGACTCATTTGAAGATAAACGTAAAGAGAATTATGAAAAAGGACAGGCGGAACTGGAAAGAAGACGGAAAGCCTTAATGGACCAACAGAGAAAAGAGGCGGAGGAACGGGAACGCAAAGAGCGAGAGGAGCAAGAAAGAAGGGAAAAAGCAAGACAGGAAGCAGAAAGAAAAAGAATGGAAGAGTTGGAAAAAATGATGAGGGAACAACAGGAAAAGGAAAGGTTAATGGAAGAGGGTAAGAATTTATTTTTCATGGGAAAGTAAGGTGTTAGACTAATATATTTTTTTTATTGTTTCAGAAAGAAAAAGACAAGCGGAACAGCGAGAAACGGCGCGGAAAGAGATGGAACGTCAGAGACAACTGGAGTGGGAGAAAACGCGCCTCCAAGAGTTGCAGCAACAGAGACAGAGGGAGCAAGAGACCGTTTTGAAGTTGAAGGCTAAAAATCAAAGCCTTACGATTGAATTGTCGTCGTTTAACGAGCAAGTAAAGGAGTTGTCTCAGAAGATCTGTGATACACGGATAGGTGAGCTCAGAAAAGAATATTTAATAAAACTTAGTGCTTAAAAAAAAACTATGCTAAAATATTTAAAAAATAATGTTTTTTTCTTATCTTTTAGGTGTCTCTAATGTGAAAACAACAATTGATGGCATGAGAAGTACAAGAGACACGCAGATGCAGGAAATGTCCCAACTTAAAAGTAAACTTAAGGATCAGAATGCGAGATTGCTGGCTTTATCTCAGGAAAAAATTAAGTTGGAAGCTAGAAATAAGATTAACACTCAGGTAACATCCAAAATAACCAATACTTTTTAAAATTTTTGGTTATTATATAAAAGTGGGGCTGTTTTTTTGGCCATAAAGAAATTGAAAAATTGACAGATCGGGGAGTTTTTTTAAATTTTATTCTACCATTTATCGAATTTATGATTAAAACTGTTTAATGATCAAAAAACAACCGATTAACACACAATGATATTTGCAATTCAAAATTCAAAATTTTGACCACAAATTTAAGGGTCATCTGATAATATTTCGCAATATTTATATATTTTTTCTTGTTGTGCGTCAAAAGACAAACAATTAAAAAAAAATTGATAACTGAATTTATACGATTTTTATAAATTTTTACAATATTTAAAAAAATTAAATCCCATGACTGTTGAGTCAACCGTGAGCCGTCAGAAAAAAGTTCTTCGATCTCGGACCCACCTTTGATAATGTCTGACGAAATGTCAGGTAGAAATACCAACTGACTACGGCAAATAGGCCCGGGAAACCCATTAATCCAGAAAACGAAGCTAGAAAAAGTGCAAAACCTCGCAATTTTTGCAAAATGCATAGATTTACATGAAAATTTGGGATTGCGCTTAACTTACCCTCCTTTTCAAAATCTATAGTATGCCGACTCTTTATTTTTTAGGGGTAAAAACTACCCTTTATTGCCAAAACCTATAAAACAATACATTAAAGCTTAAGTTGAGTAAAATTAAACTCAAGTAAGTTGAAAAAGTAGTACTTTGTTTCTTTTAAACAGTATTTGAAATATTTCAGCCCTTTAAAATCAACCCTTATTATGATTTAAAAAAATATTTTTATCCTAAAAAATTAATATATTATCACAGGGTTTTGCAAGAAAATTTGGGATTAAACTTAGCTTACCCTCCTCTTTAAAATCTCCATTATGCTGAAGATCGCTTTTTATTTTTTAGGGGTGAAAACTACCCCTATTGCAAAAACTTTCAAAACTTTTATCTTAAAGCTTAAGTCACATAAAATTAGGCTTATATAAATTGAAAAATAAGTATTTAATTTTTAAAACATTATTTAATAAATTTCAACCCTTGAAAATCAACCCTTATTATAATTTTTTTAAAAAAAAATTATCCTAGAAAAATAACATATTGTCACAGATCTCTAAATTAAAAAATCTGACAGCTCAATAGTATTACTAATTTAATTTTGTAATTTTTTAATCCTTAAAAATTTACCCCTTACAATATTACAATGCCAAAACCGCGGATTTAAAAAAAAAACGCATCAAATCGCTTTTAAAATGCTCCAAAAAATTCTTTTTTTAAGCATTTCCTTCAGTTTTTGTGATAAAAGGTTTTTTAAAAACTATTTTGTTGGTTTTTTTGAGAGCTATAAGGTCCTATATATTAAAACTGTTTAAAATTCTTATTTTTTTAAAAGGGTAAACGCACCTCACGGCTGAAACAAGGTAGTGCTCGCCTATACACACGCGTTTTAAACGTTTATATCTCACTTAATTTTCGTCGTACAGTTAATTTAAAAAAAGCTAAATGTTTGTAATTTAAAAAGCTACAATTTAATATTCAAGTAATTTTTACGTATTTCCCTTAGTTTTTAAGTTATTTTGAAAGAAAGGTAATTTTTTATGAAAATTCTGAAATTTGACTTTCACTTGCAGCTTCATTTTCTTCAAAATTAATCAATTTAAATCGATTAAAATTTTAGAATGTATTTATGATACATAGATAAAGAGAATTGAAAAAGGGCCACGATCCATTTTAATTAGGGTGGTAGTTAGAGGGTTGTTTTCGAAAATGTTTGCCCTCAAAAAATTTTGGTCTAACTTTATTTTAATCATAACTCACTCAATTTTTATGATATATACCTTTTTTTTATAAAAAGTGTCTTTGCAAATGCTTTAAAAAAGTTATTATTTATTTTCCTCCAAAAATACGTAGATATTTCGTTATTTGCCTTTGAAACTCTGAAATTTTGGGTTTGATGAATAACAGGCAACCTTTAACAAATCACAACTTGGTTTGTATTGATCCCACAGCAATTACAAAGAAATCATTTTAATTGTTGTTTTAAAAGCTACAATTTTGTTATTAACAGTTTTTTTGGTAAAATGCATACTTGTCGAGTTATTTCCAAAAAACCGATTAAAAACGTTGATTTTATCGACGAAAAACTCCGACTTTCGATCGCGAATAACTCGAAAAGTAAAAAAGTATGCATTTTGCAAAAAAATGCATAGGACATTTTTGGCTTAGAAATCATTTTTCTATCGATTCCTGTGGACAAAATATAAAATAAATTCCACCCTGAGATGGTTTGGCAACCACCCCCAAGATAAAGTCGCCCTTTGGCATGATATAGATTTTGATACTTGGACTACTCGCTATCTACTATCAAAATTTCAAGTAATTCTATGCACTTTGAAAAAATTGACGGGAAAAATGGTTCGTTTCCTGGACTACAAATATAATGTATTTAATATTAATTTAACTGTTTTATTAACGAGTTCCCTTTAAAGTTATTTATTTTTAATATTTCTTTCACATGCTGTATGTTAAAAATAAAGCAGTTTTGGACAGAAATCTTTCATTTAGCGATGTCTCATATTTTTTGAAACACCCTGTTTATGCATATGATTTTCAGGATCCCGATCAGGCCAAACAAGCTTTCGAAAACAAAGAAATAACCATCAAAAACCTAAAAGAGAAAGTCGCCGACATCCAGGCACAGATAGACGCCAAACTTCCAGACATCGAGAACAACAATAGTCAATTAGCCGAACTCAAGTCTCAAATGAAAACCCTTCTGGCCGAATGCGAAAAGCTCTATTCCACATACGAGGAGAAACGGAATAAGGTGTTGGAAATGAAAAACTCTTCTCGAACGACGGACTTCGGCGACGCCTGGAAAACGAACGACGCCTGGGGTAGTGACAGCACGGCAGCGGAGTGGCCGGTCGAAAATAGTTGGGGTGACGACAACACTGTACCTCCTGACATCGAGAATATACCGGGCGTGCACAAGTACAGGGCGATATACGAGTTCACTGCAAGAAATAACGACGAGATCTCTTTCCAGCCTGGTGATATTATACATGTAAGTTGTTTTGGCATATAGGTCTTAGTTCTTCTTTTCACGAAAACATCAATTTTTTTCCTTCAGAACACTTTTTGATTCTGAACTTGATAAACTTTATTCTTATTGATTTAAAACACAACTAAAAATATAATGTGAAGATAATCCCCCAAGCCACTAATGCTATTTGAACCTGGCCATAAATATTATTGATGGGTATTTTCACCTTAAAAATTTGCAGAATACAATCATAAAGTAACAAAATACAAATTAGCCCAAAGAATTTCCGGCCAATATAAAAAGGTTCATTTACCAGAAATGGGTTATAAAAATTGAGATTTGTCTGACCGTGGCTGTTTTATAAGGGGGTCCATTATTTAAGGGTTTTTATATACGGGATTTCCTAAAAAGCAGATTTTTGTTAGCTTGAAAGTGGCCGATAAACACAAGTTTTACTGTAGTTTTTAAGGGGGTCAATTATTGGCTTTCCTAATTATTTGAAGAAAAATTCTATTAAAGTTTATTAAAGAGCATGCAAATCTACGTCCAATAAAAAATGTATATCACAATAACGCCATGCATAAAGACAGAGGTCTTTTTGTTTAGGTTCCAGAACAACAAACAGGTGAACCTGGATGGTTGGCGGGAGAGATCCGGGGACATACAGGCTGGTTCCCCGAATCGTATGTCGAGCCTGTGGATGGAGTCGGTATAAAGGGGGCTAGTGAGGTGCCTCTTACGCAACCAGCGCCAGAAGAGGCTGTTATAGAGCCGACGAAATTAGAGTAAGAACTTAACTATACAGGGTGACCGGGAAAGTGTGGAAAATTTCCCGGAAATGAACAAAAAACACGTGAAAAAAAATACTATAAGTTTATATAAACTTTTTCCCTATAGGCTTTCTTTTCGAAGATGTTGGCACCCAAAGAGCTCCAATAGGATCAAGTTTTTTAGAGATAATTATTGAACCACCAGGTAAATTCCAATTTTAAGAGGAGGCCTATACAAAAGAAGTTTATATGAACTTTTACATGTTGTTTTCGTATCCAGGAGATTTCCCACATTATCCCAGACACCAGAAGAAAAGTGTCATAATTCAAAAACGTACATTTAAAAAAATGGCCAACAAAAAAATCTAAAAACAGTTTGATTGTAAGTTAATAAAAACAAATTTATATGTATTTTTTTTGTTTACGTCACTTTTCTTGAAAATAAATGAACATAAATAGGATTACTTTTGTAGTTATGTCATATTTCTTCTCACATCTTAATCAGTAGTTGATTTTTAGTATATATATACAGTGGCAAACAAAAGTATGGAAACATTTTATTTTTTACTATACCTTACGGATAAGCAACTTACCGCCAACACTGTATTTTGTGTATGCTTTATATACCTCAAGAATTTCACTGATAAAATATAAAAAACGTTGAGCTCTTTTCTGCTGAATATAATGATGTTTTGGTATTTTGTTGTTTACAAAAGTATAGAAACGCTTTATATATTTTTATTTAAATTTAATTTAGTTATTGCTCTGCCTTAATAACTTATAGTGGGAGTAGTCTTTCTAAATAAAATGCCAAAGTGCAAGTATTATGACTCTGGCTTTAAATAGAAAATAGTTGCATTATATCAAAAGGGTGTGAAGCAAATTAATATTTTCAAGCGTCTTGACATAAGAAGGGGTACTGTAAGTAAAATTATTAAGCGCTATTTACAAAGGGAAACTGTAGACCCCGCATTTAAAAGTGGAAGACCACGAAAAACTTCCTTACAGATGGACAGAACAACTTTAAGGAGGAATACCCAGATGTAAACCTTTCTAACATGACTGTTAAACGCCGCCTAATAATGGAGAACCTTTATGGTAGACGCGCCGTTAAAAAGCCCTTGTTGACCAGGCGCCACAGAGTGGCAAGATTAAAGTTTGGTAGAGATCACAAAGACTGGACACAAAATCAGAGGGCTTCGGTACTTTTCAGTGAAAGTAAGTTTAATTTATTTGGGAGTGATTCTACCGGGTATGTAAGAAGGCCTCCTGGTCAAAGATTCGACCCGAAGTATTTGACTCCAACTGTCAAACATGATGGAGGAAATCTAATGGTGTGGGGATGGTTTAGACGATTTGGTTCTGGTCCGTTAGTCAGAATTGATAGGCATATGGATGCCTTTGTCATTTTCCAAATGGATAACAATCCTAAGCATATCTCCCGACTAGTTAAGAATTGGCTTTCAAAGGAAAAATTCGGGTTATGGATTGGCCTTCCCAATCACCCGATTTAAATCCGACAGAAAGTCTTTGGAGGCCCTTAGAAAACCAAATTAGAAAAAGAAACATCAAAAACCGAGATTTATGGGTAGTTTTGCAGGAACAATAGCACAAAATTTCAATCAGTTATTGTGCAAAGCTAATAGATTCAATGGAAAGAAGATGTCAAGCAGTCATTAAAGCCAAGGGGTGACCAACTAAATATTAAAAAAATATATTTAAATTATAGACTGAATTTATATTTTTTTGCGTACTCTAGAAATGTTTTCATACTTTTGTTTATCATTTTTTAAATAAATTTGGTTTTTATTAAATATTTTTAAGTATAAGTTATTTTCTTAATGTATGATATTTTATGTCCCGTTTCTTAACATAAAAATGGTATTTCATAAAAAAATATAATAATATTTCAAATGGTAAGTATTTATACAATGTTTCCATACTTTTGTTCGCCACCTTATGTATATCATGTCACTTTTTTTTGGGAGTGACGATATATTATTCCAGCCACACACATTGAAAAAATCCTTAATTTTTTTTATAGATATTTGGTACACCCCAATTTTTTTGCTATTTTGAGAATCTGTTTGTAGCTTTTAACGTTTTATTTTTCTCAGAGGTATAAGTGAAATACAAGAAACTGTAGTGGAACCTTCCGCAGCTGTTGAACCTGTGGCAGCGCCGATATCAAGTAAGTTTTCAACATTTTTTTTTTTTTTTTTTTTTATTTAAGTGCCATCTTACCTAGTCGATCCCAAAAGTTTCCGGCTAAACCAACCACCTTCTCGTTGCGAAAATTCGAGATGGTATTAAACATAAAAACGTAGGAGACTCACTCACTGCAGGTGTTCACTTACAACATGACAAGGCGCCAGTATATACAGATGACGTGAAGGCTGCTTTTAGGGAGTGCGGATTTTGTTTGTCTGCTTTACCTGTTTGCCAAATAAAAATCGGAGCTGAGGAAAGAAAAATTACTTTTGATAAAAAAGATTTAGACAGCTGTAGATGCTTATTTTGCAGTATAGAATATCAGGGTTGCAAGGATTTAAATCAATTGATTTTAATCACGATTTAAATTACTTGATTTTTTTAAATTTAAATCATGATTAAAATCAAAAATAAAAATTATAAAAAAAATAATTTGGGTTATGAAGAAAAATCGAAACAAAAATAAATTACGTTAGTATAGTAAATTAATTTATTACAAGAACACAAGAACACATAGATAGAAGTATTATTGCAGAAAATATTCAAAACAAAAAACAAATTTAATTGTAATATTTGTAAAGAAACACTAGTTTGACAGCTTTTTCACTACCTAATTGATTGCGTAGTTTAGAATGCACTAAACCAAATGTTGAGAATATCCTCTCTACTGATGCAGACGAAGCAGCTGCACAGAGCAGTTGTGTAATTATGGGAAGTTCTTTTTCAATAATATCTGCGTTTCGTTGTGATTTCCACCAGTCAATAGGTTTTACGCTTTTCAGGATATCATCTTGAAACATAATATCGTTAAAAGGCTCTGATTTGGCAAGAAACTTGATGATTAGTGGTAATAAACCACTATCTGGATACAGTGTGCAGTTTGTAATGCAATTATATTAATTTTTTTCAGTATATGTCAAACTTTGTGTGGGTCGATAAGAAATACCAGCAAATGATACGGGGTTATACACATATTATATCGATTTTAAAATTTTTGCAGTTGATGTAATGTCAGATTAGTTTCTTCAAAGTAATCTTCTAATATTTTAAATTGCTCTACAACATCTGAAATAGTGGCGTCGGTCTTTTGCAACCTATCCATGGCAATGGAAATTGGCTTAAGAATTTTGAGGTAATCTTCAGCACTTCTCTTTAAATGAATGTTTGAAATTTTTTCCCTTATAATTCTGTCAATCTTTTCTTTGTGTTCTTCACTGATTCTAAAAAGTATGGGCCATGATTCGGTAAATACTTGCAAGCAGTCTGCAAGCGAGTTCCATCGAACATCACTAGGTATGACTAGTTTTTTGCCTCCTTCTTTGGCATATGTTGCAGATGCAAAATGATTGTTCCTAAAGTACTTTACGATTTGGACTACATGCTCTTTTATATCAACGATTTCCAAATCTTTACATAATAAGTTTAGTATATGTGTAGCACAGCCATATGCTATTAAATTGAATTTATTAGATGCCTTTATTTCATTTCGCATTGCAGACATGTTAGCTGCATTATCTGTCACGAAACTACTCACTGTACAATCATACTCGGTACTTGCTTGCTAAAAATTTTGTTCAGTTTGAATTTGTGACGTATTTATGCTTGAAGTACGTTGTACCTGCAATTAAAAAAAAAAAACAATATGAGGCTTCAATTGTCCATAGATGATAGATGTATGTAAAGTATCTAAGAAAACACATTGGGTCTGGTGCGCTTTATGTGTCACGGAATTTTATAATTTTTCTAGTTTGGTTTGATAGAGCCCGTCAAATAGAATCGATTTAATTTAAAGCAAAAAATAAAAAATCGTTGAATTGAGAAATAAAAGGTGTTGTGTTGTCAAAGTTACATACCTTAATAGTTACTTGGATAAAAAAATTAAAAAATTGTATTTTTTTCAGAAAATATTATTCATCCAAGAATTTTTTGTTGCAAATAGTGTTTAGTGTTAAAAAAAAAAACGTATCAATTCCAAAGCATTTTCAAAAATTGTGAAATTCCGTGACGCATAAAGTGCACCAGAAACCAACACATTGATCACATTGTTGTAAAAATAAGTTTTTAAAAATTTCCAAACATGGAAAATTGGAAAAATATTTTAACACCATTTTTAAAAATTAACAAATAATAAAAAGGTACTTGGGGTTAAAACTGGTTGTGATTGTAATAACGTTGACGAGAATGACGAGTCACTATAAGTATCGATAGTATCGATGTCTTCATTATTTACATTTTTCCCAGTGCTTTTTTATCTTCTCCACCAATCCTTGCATTTCAAAATTACATTTTTTACATGTAGCGCGACATCCCGGTTTTCCCTCCGCTTTCCCCGATTTTTCTTTGAAAAACTGCCAGATAAGGTCTTTCTTTCTACCACTTCTTCGAAACGACATATTCAAAAAACTCTATTTTATATTTTACACAGTATCAAAATTTTCAGTTAGCCGTAAAAACAATGCTCGCTCGCACAGATCTTAATTAGGAAATGACGCCCGTCCGCGTTCCTCCCCTTTATGTATACCGGTGAATCTGCGTGTTCTGACAGGAATTTTCAAGAAAGTGCAAGTGCTTTCTCGCGGTAAATATTTAATATGAGTTTATAAAAACGAAAAATATTAGGAGATAGGAGAATGTTTAAGAATAAGGACACGTTACAAACTTCGATTGTGCTATTTACAAAAAAAAAAATCAAGAAAATCATGATTAAAAAAGAATAATCGCGATTTTTGATATTTTTTTTAAAAATCATGATTTTTTACAACCCTGTAGAATATAAATCTGTTTTTTGCTTGTATAGAGGTGCTTTTCGATATTTTAATAAAAAAGGATTTAAATAGTTTTGAAAACAAAATTTACAGAAAACCTACACATACCTAATCATAGTAAAAAAAAGATAGTTGTAAAAAATCCTAGTACTTCAAAATGATTATCAAAATTGTATATATGTTATATAGTGTTGTGGCGGATTCATGTTTTGATATGTTTTCTTTGGGAGTACTGGCCTTGAAATTTTCTAGAAAATAGGACCACTTCGGTCCAGGTCCCGGGGTATATAGATATTGTATATGACAGTAACTCCATATTTTAAAATCTGTACCTTTAATTTACCTGAGGACGAAATATTTTATTATTTAAAAATATTTGTTGTAAGTCTAAATAACTTTTTTTGTTAATTAACAACAAAACTGATTCTTTCGATTCTAACCGCATTTAAATTTAACTGAGGTAACTCTCTCGGTGACGTCATGCGCAAACCGAACTAATTTTTAAACGCCTGGTGTATCATTCGTTGTGCCATGGGAAAGTTTTGGGGGCACCTACGTATACAGGATGTCCCAGAATATTTGGGCAATCTCCCGAAATCTAATAGAAAACCTAAAAATGTTATGACAAGTTCTCATAAACTTTTTTCCTATGACCCTCCCCTATGGAGATACAGGTACATAACGGACGACCCTGGAAATCGTTTTTTTTTTTAATAACTTTTAAAATACTAGGCGTAATTTAATATTTTTTCGAGATGATGGTTACTAGATAAGCCTTCTTAAAATGAACCCATTAAATCATATTTGGTTTATTTAGTTTGCCAGGAACGGACTAGCTCTGACACAATAATAGCAATTTTTTTTAACGCCCTGTGTCATAAAGGCTCAACAATATTATTTTTGGATAGCTTTATCCTTTAACTAAAAAAAGGTATATTTGATTGACATCAATAAAATCAATTGTTTACGAGAAATAAAATATCATGGTTGGTATTTTTTTAACATTATACAGGGTGTTTTCTAATTGTACGTCAATATTTAGGGAAGCAATTTTTGGGTCCATTTTAGAAAGAAAACTTTATATAAACGTCTTAATTCTTGGGATACAGGGTGGTAAAATTTTTAAAAATAAATCATTTATTATTAATATGTGTAATACCACTTTAGATATTTTAATAAAATTTGGCATAACTGTACTATGTATCAAGAAGCATTTTTTACTGTACCACATTTTTTTTTCAATTTTCACCAGTGGCGTTCGTACAGAATTTGACCTGCCTATTTTGGCAAATAAAAAAAATAAATATTTAGTTTATCTTTACTCCCTTTTTTACAGCGGTACAACTGGAAGGCGAACCCGAGTACTACATAGCAACCTATCCATATCAGTCGCAAGAACCCGGTGATCTAACCTTCAACGCGGGCGACCAAATCGCCGTCTACAAGACGGAAGGCGATTGGTGGACCGGCAAGTTAAATGACAATATCGGGATATTCCCAAGTAATTATGTGCAAAAAATTGATGTAAGTAACAGTACGTGTAACTTTAAAAAATGCAGTGTTTTCAATGTGAAGCTATAAACATGGTTGTTCTTGTAAATTTTGTTGTGTTGTACCAGGGAAGTTTATAATTATTTTCCTTAACATAGAGCTGATAATTTGGAAGTGTTGGACTATGGTCCTTAAATTTGGTAATTTCTCGAAAAGTATTTTTTACGGCTCGATCCACTGTGCAATAAACGTCCACGAATTTAATACCGAAAAAATCACAATGCTAACCGTATATGTATAAAAAGAGTCGGTATTTATATAGAAGTGGGGCTCTACTGTTTCTGGCCATAAAAAATTAAAAAATGAAGATATTTTAAAAAAAAAATTGTTTAAAACTTCAAAAACAATGATTTTTTGAAAAATTCATTTGAAAAATCTTTTTTTTTTACTTTTGACTAAAGATTTGAAGGTCATGCATAAGTTTTTCATAATATTTCTATTTTTTTTGTTGCGCATTAAAAATAGAATAATTAGAATTTTTTTTTCAAAAATATCAAATTTTGATTTTTTTCAAAAAAAAAATTTACATTTTTGAAATAAAATTGAGTTCTGGTGAGTCTGTTTAGTTTTTTTTTAATGTTCTACTTGTCATCGGTTTTAAAATTTTTGATTATTTTAAATATTGTTAAAATTTTGTAAAAATTTTAAAAACTGAGCTATCAAATTTTTTTTTAATTAAAGAAGGAACTTCGCTTTCAATTAGTTTTCCAAATTTTAATCCATGAAAAAGATAATGATCCTACCCTGTTTCAAACGATTCTTTGGACGGATGAAGCTACGTTCACTACATCGGGAATGTTTAACCGACGCAATACGCACAGCTGGGCAAGACAAAATCCCAGGAAATTTGAAGAGATTAAATACCAAGGGAGGCCTTCTCTTCATGTCTGGTGTGGTATGCTTAACAATAGAATTGTCGGGCAAATATTCTATGAGGGATCCTTAACTGAAGAAAGATATCTCAATCTTCTTGAAAACGATATTGAGGACATTTCAGAAGAATTGCCACTCCAAACGTATCGCAAGATTATTTGGCAACAAGACAGAGCGCCGCCCCATGCTGTTCGTCAAGTTGTGCAGTATCTCAATCGCCGATACAATTAGTGGATTGGACGTTATGGCACTATTAGATGGCCACCTAATAGTACAATTTTGGACACTTTTTTATGGGGTCACTTGAAGAATGCCGTTTACCAAAATGGGAACACAAACACGGAAGAAATGAGAGAAAAAATTGTAAATAAAATTAATCGTCTTAACCAAGAACCTCAAATAATATCGGCTAGCTTGGAAAGGCTAAGGAGGGGTTATAGATCATGTTTCGAAAATAACGGGGCTCATATAGAACATTTTTTCCGTTTATTGTAATTTTGCTGCTTGGTTTAGAAATAGATATGTCATATCATTTTTAGCATACAATATAATTTGAAGCCGTTCTTCTGATGAAAACCTCATTATAAAACTACTCCAAAAAGTAATAAACGTATTTTAAAATTCTTGACTTTGACCTGTGGCAGCCAGGTTTTTTCAGGTAAAACTATCCTTATAGTATCATGCAGTTTTTAGACAATTGCAGCAGAACCGCAAGAATGAAACCCATCAACCCCTATATCACCGAACTCCTCGTGAAAAATCTCTATCTTTTGATATATAAATATACGGGGTATTTCATTTAAAAAATACGTTACTCGTGCTGTAACTATTTTGTTTTGTTTTAAATGTTTTTCTGATTAGATTATTGAATTCTACGGAAAAAATACACGAAATGGCTATATTCGTTTTTTAAAAAAGTACAGGGAAGTTCAAAAATAAAGACCTGTTTACTTGAAAATGAATAACCCTGTAAAGCACAATAATTATTTTTCTTCCTTTGTGTCGCTATCTTGTTAATCACGACTTGCATGCGACTAAATACATTTTGTGTGTGCCCGTTGCTTTTTCCTAACCATTAACCTCGTCCACACAGACCGCTACGACCGCAACGGCCGACGAAACACTCACCACCACCACCACCACCCCCGCAGCTTCTTCAGGAGTGTCCGCCGAGGCGGTCACGACGGCTTTAGAGAACTTTAGCAATGCCAACACTCAGGTCGATAACGAAGTGTCTCAGATAAATGAGAACAAAGGCGGCGACAAGCCGTTTGACATGTCTGTGACGTCCAATGCTCAGGTTTGTGTGTGGATTTTTAAGAACCAAGCTTTATCTGTAAGAAAATAAGAGTTGTTTGATGTACGAGGTGGAAGGCATGTTTTTGCTGGAAACCCTCCAGAAAGATGTATGTAACACGATCCCTCTCAAAAGGGCCTGGAGCATTTGTTAAGGTAGTTTACTCACAAAACGGCTTTTCTTAAGAATTAAATGAAATTGAAATATAGGATTAATAAAAGTAGTCTAAAAAAGTCTTTTATGTAACTGAAAAAAAAAGTTTTTTTTTATTGTCTGTCATGTACGAAAGCCATATGCATTCATTTCGGAATATCTCGAAAACGGTCCTTACGATATATTTTTTTTAAACTAATGCAATATAAATCAAAGTATTAGACAATTAAAAAAAAAACTAAATTCTTTGACCGTCTTGTTAAAAAGATATTGATTTTTGAAAGTTTACTAGGTCTGTTTGTTATTAAGAAATAGTGTACACTATTTTTTTTTTAAGTAATCGCCCTTATGGAAGGTGTATTTTAGGAATAGATGGGTCCAAAATGTGTAAAATAGTGTAAAATATAACGGAATAACTAACAGACCTCATGTTTTGTGTGTTAGTGATGTAAGGAATATTCGCATTTGCTAATATTTGCATATTTTTGCATATTCGCATTCGCAAAATTTCTGCGAATGTTTTGCGAATATGAATATCAGAAAAAAAAAACAATTTTAATATAAAATTAGGTTAATAAAATTAAAATCCATTCATGTCTGTTTTTTATTACAATAAAAAGTAGGTTAACTTACTTTTTCGTATTCACTTTATCATTTGGTATTATTTATTTATTAACTTTACTTTAAGCAGTAAAGCTTAACAATTAACTTTTCATTAGAACTTATAAGACAAAAAAATACATAATGCAATGTAAATAACCAAAAAAAATCTATGCAATTTTATCAGTTTATGGTGCCAAATTTGAACAAAAACTGAATATTCGACATTCGCGAATATCAGTAGCAGAATATTCGCATTCGCAAGAGGGCGTAACAACCAACACCAAGTAGAAAAATGGGATTTTTATAGAAATTTGTCTAAAATGAAAGTATATCGATGATATCATTTTTCATATTTACTGACCATTTCCCACATTTTTTTGTTCAAAAACGTTTTGTTCTATCTATCAAAATAAAGCGGTGGGGAAGTTCAATTGTTTTAAAAACAAACCAAGATTTCCCCGTTTCTTTTGGACCGTTTTAGCAAACTTAGGCTCATTGAAAGAGCATAATTTGCACTACAAAAAGCTTATTTGGTTTTGAATTTTTGACTTTTGCTGTCGCCGCTAGATGGCGTTGACTGAAATGGTAGCAAATTTTTGAGTTTTTTCAAAAAAAAAAAACAAATGTAATGGTATATTAATTTTTTATATATTTTAAAGGAGGATAAATTTCTCTATAATTTAATTAAAAGAATTTATTATCTACCTTTTTTTGATTGTTTTTACCGTTGATATTAAAAATATTTTTATTACATTAAAAAAGGCACGCCACTGTTTTTTTATCAAAATAAAAATCAGTTTTGTAATCGCTTATTAGTTGCTAACAAAAGAACTTCCTGACTTTTTTCGTTAGACAAACGGTTTTGGATTAAAAAATAAAATAGGTTTACATACTGTTACCCATAATTATCTTGAAACAGTATGTAAACCTATTTTATTTTCAATCAAAACTTTTTCTAACGAAAAAAAAATTCGCTTCAAGCCTTTACCTATTAAATTGACCTATTTTATCGCACTGAAAATTTCTACATGCAGGAAGTTGGTTTGCCAACCGAGTATACATCTATACGAAGGGTTTCGAGCAAAAGTATGCCTTCCACCTCGTATGCACATCCAACCAAAAACAGATGAGGCTTGGTGTATTTGTTTGTTCTTAATCTATGTTAAATTTTTATTTTCAATTTATTTTTGACCTTTGCACTTGGAAATATTTTAAAAACTCACCCTGTATTTGTTTTCTTAGATTATGAAAGGCAAAAAACCGGAAATAGCATCGGTTATAGCGCCTTACCAGGCCACGAGCGCGGAACAACTGTCCCTAGCCCGAGGGCAGCTTATAATGATCAGGAAAAAGACAGATTCGGGATGGTGGGAGGGAGAGCTACAAGCTAAAGGAAGGAAGAGGCAGGTGGGATGGTTCCCTGCGAGTTACGTGAAGATCCTGAACAGTTCAGGAAAGATAAGTGGAAGGTCAACGCCGGTGTCCACGACTAGGATGCAGCAGGAAGTTATTATTGGTAAGTAGAATTTTTTGTTGTACAGGGTAGACTGTTAAGTAACTGACATAGAGTCATTTTTTTGCAAGTTTTTAAGAAATAAGATAAATAAGATCAGAAGGCGATCTCTGTAATTCAATAGAGATAGAAATAGACAAGAAGTATTTTAGAAGGATTCTTTCTTTTTATCACTAATGGGTACTCTTTATCATTTTCTGTAAGTGGCTCGTTGAATTTCAGTAACGGAAATATAATATAATATTATTTAACATAAAAACATAGGTTGCTTTGTGGAAAAATGCACAATCTATGGAAAGATTCACCGATAGAAGCAGATTTTTGTTATTATCAAAACCTTGAAGCTTTGCTCTTTTTTAACATTTTAATTTTTGTTCATCTTGATAGCTC
Source organism: Listronotus oregonensis (assembly GCA_019359885.1). NCBI lineage: Eukaryota > Metazoa > Arthropoda > Insecta > Coleoptera > Curculionidae > Listronotus > Listronotus oregonensis. The sequence continues at coordinate 98,637 of JAHBCN010000875.1, forward strand.
CTTTTTTAGAGGAGATATTAAGATTTATACTAGGACATGTTTACACTTAGTCTTATGTAGAACATAAAGGTGATGCGATACTTTTTTGGCGCAATGTAGTTATATGGCTTTAAGTAGTTTTTGAAAATTTCAGTAAGAAATTTAAATTTTGGTAGGGAAATATACAGGAAAATTTTATATCAGTTGTTTTAAGCCAATCAGATGCCTTGTTTTTGACAGGTTGCTATGGCAACATCCCGAATTTTTAGAAAATTTTTTCGGTTACGTGACCTAGTTAAAAAATTAATAAGTGATAATTTCCCTGGCTTGACAGTTGTCACGTGCAGATGTCAGAATAATAACAAAAAAATATTGGTAAAACGTCATTCCACCAATGAGCTGCAGCAGTTCCCGCCAACCCGCAGATTTTTGTTTCCTACCTAAATACTTACCGCGTTAAATTGTCATCGACTTTGCAAGAGAATAATTAATTTTCCCTTTTCTCTAGTGGTATAAGATCTTTGGGCTATGAATAAACGTGTTCAGTTCGAGATTTTAAGAATCGTTTTTTTTTTTACAGCAAAGGGTTTTTTAAAAAAAACAAATTCAAACTATTTTTAATACTATCCTCTAGTACTATAATATTTTGAGGTTCAAATAGAATATAATCAACCTGATACAAAGATGCAAACCTTATTTTACTAGAGTACAAGGAAATTAGAAAAATGATGGATGAATAAGCGTATAACCACAATATACGGTAACACAGAGATACGTTTTCCCCCAAACTCTAGTTCTATGACATTGTGTAATTTTATTAGAGTGTAATCAACTTGATCCAAAGATTCAAACCTTATTCTACTGCAGTGCAAGGAAATGAAAAAAGATAAAATATTATACTTAATAAACACGGACTAACTGCTTATTTTTTTTTCCTTTTACTGGAGTACAAGGAAATTGACCACCTTTGTTATCTTTTTCAGACTTTCCTTTGGAAGAAAAAACAAAATAAACAGAATTAGCTATTTAATACTCAATCACAAACAAAATTTTACTAGGCACGACTTTGAAACGTCAAAGTGTCAAAAAAGTAATAAATTAGCCACCTTATATTAAAACACCAAACCTCAAAGTAAAATAAACGCTTACCAAATTGTAAAAATTTTTGTATTTTTTTTTTTTTTTAAATAATTTTTGTTATAAAATTTTCGACCGAATCTCCGAAAACGAATTAATCTCCGAAAATTTTTTTTTCTCGTGCGAATTTTATAAAAAAAATTTACCTCGGTTGAAGCCCCGGAAATTTTCAAAAAATTCGCACTTCGAAAAAATTTCCGGAAATAATTCAAGCTCTTGGGAGATTATAAGTGAAAATAATTAGTACATTTTAAAGGAAAATCCAAGAAGAGTTTAGATTATTTTGTAAAATAGAGACTTGGTTAAACAATCCAAAAATATTTTAAAGATATCTGGGGAAATTTTGAAGGGGAATAAAAAACGCAGAAAAATTATAATGCTTTATTTTAAAGTGCAATATATAAGTATATTTAAAAATATGTACGCAAATTTTCAGTTAAAATGCATTTAAAACGCTGATGGGGCTTAAGACAAGATTTTTTGTTTCCTTAAATTTGTGCTTTTCTACAAAATGCATAAAAATTGGGTCCATTTTATAATCTTCAAACCACAGACCACAAACACCAAACTTTAATTAATTTATTTAAAGATAAACTTTACAACACTCCAGGTACTTATATGTAATTCAAATAATTAAAATATGACTTGAAAAATAAACACATAAGTAAAAGATCCACAGCTAATCTTCTTTCCTTTGTCTCACACAACTGGAACAAGTCCCTTGGAGTTTCTTGGTGAATCCCAGATCGTTATTCTTGACATATCCATAGCCTTCGATCAGGTCTGGCATGATGGGTTTCAACAAACTTCCTTCTTACCAAACTACCTTCTTACGGTCTTCCACCTAAGCTTTGCTCTTGGCTAGGGTTCATTCCGGGAATTCTCGGCCTGAGAATTCCCGGGAAATCGTTGAGCTTTGTTCCCGGGAAATCAAGCTCGAGAAAACTGGGAGAACTCGAGAAATCATATTTGAGTCTATGAAATTATAAAATAAAACTATTTGCGTTTGCCGTTTGTTTTAAACGCGCGGCGGCGGGGCAGCACGGTAAAGCGCAGTGGTATCCTTTGATTTTTGCCGATCGCGCGGGCTAGCGCTTCTGGCGGCGTCGTTTTATACATAATACAATACAGGGTAATACACCAAATGCCAACCTAGGAAATTATTCCCTTAGTTGTAGGGATTTTTTCCACAATGGGGAAAAAAGGGAATTTTATCTAATATTAGGGAATTTTCAACTTTGGATTGTTTTCAGTTCAATTTATAGAATTTCAGTCAATTTATCAATTTTAAAATTAAATGGACTAAGGGGACAAGTACCTATTAAATCCTTATACCCTAGGTTATGGTTTGACCATTGTATCTTTTAAAAATTGCTTCTAGTTGCGCTGATTAATCTAATCCCGGGTTAATTCGTGGTATCGGGTTTCGGGAAGCGATCAACTGCTAAGCATTCTCTGCATGTTGTTGCCCTTTTGTATTTTGTGGTTGTTGCCCACAAAATACTAAGGGAAAAAAAGAAATGTCAAGTTCGTGTATTTGTTGTCCCACAGTAAGCGAGACTGAGCGGGGTATTTTCAGTCGTTACCGACGTTAAAAATAAAAAGCGAAATTAATTATCCAGTGAGGCATTAAATGCAGTGTGTTTAATTCGTCTTTCTAGTGAAAACTGCTGCCAAAATTATTCATTAAATGAAAAGCATTTAAGTCTTATGAAAAAGGAAAACCTTTATAAAAAAGATTGATTTTAAGAATTTTTAGAATTGTTTTTTTTTTGTTTAGAAACTTTTATTTTTGTTAATTTATTTTGCTATCTATGTCCATTGTTACCATGAGATTTTATTTTTATGTATTTTTTGAACTTTTCTGACAATAAAGTCATTTCGTAAATTATTTTTCTTTTAATTTTGATTAGGGAATTCTAGGGTTTTTCACAGAAAAATTGGGAATTTTCAGCGAGCTTGGTTGGCAACACTGAAACACACACTGTCATTAGTGTTTCGTCTAGCTGAGTTCAGACGGTTTACAAACTGTAAAACACGCAATTTGTAAATTTCTCGACAACCCAGAAGACCCGAGAAATTAGCCTCGAGAATTCTCGAGACCCGAGAAATTGATAAGCTCGGGAAATCATGAACCCTTTCTCTTGGCTCTCCAGTTTTTTTCAATCAACGATATCAGTTACTGTAGATGGTCATTCTTCCAGCTTCTATCAAATTAATGCTGTGGTATCCCACGGCTCAGTGCTGGCACCCACGCTGTTTCTTCTACAAATTAACGATCCTCTCTTTTGCATATTCAATCCCATTCTTGTTTTGTTTACGATAGTACCCTCCACTCTAGTATTCAATTTCTTAAGCTACCTTGTAATTTGATTTGGAAACCAAGCGCAGGTCAATGCAGTTTTCTCTTTCACAAGACTTCAAACTTATCTTGGAGGGGCCAAAAATCTTGTTCAGTTTAATGCCCGAAAACACAGTCATGTTCCGTCCGAAAAAAGCGCCAATGCTCATCCGTTACATATGAGCGGCCAAGCCTGCAGAACAAAGAGTCGTTTACTTTTGAGAATAACCTCAACTGGCACAAACACATTACATCCATAGCCTCGACAGTTTCAAAAAAGCTTGGATTTCTCCCTTTGAGCCAGAAAATATTTCTCTTCTTCAACCTGTATACCCTGTATGTATCCTAAATCAGACCCCATTAATATTTTTTTTAATTTTTCCAGTCCCACGAAGGCTGATCCCCCGGTACAACGTGGAGTGGGTGTCTTCAGTGTGGTGAGAGGAGTTTGTTCCACGGGACTTAAATTTTTGGGAGTGGGGAGAAGGAAAAACTTTGGGCAGCTGGTTCCAATCTTGACACTCTAGGGATGAAGGAACGAAGAAAGCGGGAAGTTCGGGGCCTTCTAACTGAACTGTAAAAGGATGCATAAAAGTTGCACTTCGTGTTGCTCTGTTGGGAGCTGCCAGAAAGGAATTATACTGACCAACTCCTCTGAGCGAGCCGGAAAATACCTATAGAAGAGCCAAGATCCCCTACAGCCGATGGTGGGCAAGAGGAGGAAGCCTTTCTGTGAGCGTTGGATCTTTAATAAGACGAACGGCTCTTCTTTAAATGGAGCCCAGAATGCTAAGTGTTGTAGGGGACGCCATTCCCCAGACATGAGAACAATATTCCAAAGAGGGTCTGATTTGGGATACATACAGGGGTGTAAAAATTTGGGAAGAAGAGAAATTTTTTTCTGGCTCGGAAGAAAATCCAATCTTTTTTGAAGCCCGAAGCTATGGATAAAATGTGTTTGTGCCAGTTGAGGTTATTCTCAAAAGTAACGCCGACAAGATTAAACGACTCTTTGTTCTGCAGAACTTGGCCGCTCATATGAAAAGGGATGAGCATTTGCAGACTTTTTTCCGACGGGGAACATGACTGTGTTTTGAGGCATTAAACTGAACAAGATTTTTGGCGCCCCAATCCAAGATAAGTTTGAGGTCCTGTGAAAGAGATATCTGCATTGACCTGCGCTTGTTTTCGAAATCAGGATTACACGGTGGCTTAAGAAATTGAATACTAGAGTGGAGGGTACTATCGTCAGCAAACTATGAATGGGATTGATTGTGGAAGAGAGAAGATCGTTAATGTGTAGAAGAAACAGCGTGGGTGCCAGCACTGAGCCCTGGGGCACCCCAGCATTAATTTGGTAGAAGCTGCGAGGAATGACCATCTACACTAACTGATATAAGTCGATTAGAAAGGAAACTGGAAAGCCAAGAGCAAAGCTTAGGTGGAAGACCTCGAAGGAAGTTTGTTAAGAAGCCCATCTGCCAGACCTGATCGAAAGCTTTGGATATGTCAAGAGCAACGATCTGGGTTCCCGAAACTCAGGGACTTGTTCGGGTTGTGTGAGACAAAGGAAAGAAGACGCTGTGGATCTACTGTCGGAATCCATATTGTCTATCATGTAAGATCTTATGTTTTCAAGATACTTTAAGATTTGGGAATTAATGAATTTTTCCATTACTTTGCAAACAACGGGAAAGAAGAGATATCGGTCTATAGTTGGAAGGAGACTTTTGGATCCTTTTTTGGGGACAGGTTACACGTGCAGCTTTCCAACTCTCCGGGAAAAACCCGTGTCGTAAGAGATTAAAAGGAGGCGAGTTAAGATGGGTGCAAGCTCGGGAGCACAATTTTTTAAGACGATTGCTGGTATGCCATCCAGCCCGGGACGATTTTTTAGTATTAAGAGAAGAAAGAATACGCTTGATCTGTTTAACTTTAAAATTATATCGGACATTTTATGAGAAACAGGGACAACTGTTGGAAGGGGAAGATTAGTAGGAGGATCAAGCGTAGAATTGGCAGCAAATTGTTTGGCAAATATTCGGCTTTTCCTTTGGAGGTAGAGACAATTCCATCTTCAGAGATTAGGGGTGGAAAAGAATTTGTGCAAAAGTTCTACTAATATTTTTGGCAAAGGACCAAAAAGCTGCCATTTGAGCAAGAAACTTTTCTTTTATTCGATTGTTAAAATGGTTTTTCTTCGAATAGTCTGTTTACTGATTTCTCGCTTCGATGCATGCCTGTCGATTTTCGGGACTGGGGTTTTGAAGAAACTTTTTGTGGGCAATTTTAAAAAGTCTGGCTTTGTCCAGGATTTAGAAAACCACGGTTTGTTTTAAAGTTAAGGGGGGTTTTTTTAGTGTGGGGAACATAGGTCTCAATGCCTAGTTGAATTGTTTCGGTTATTTGTTTACAAATTTCGGAAGGATCGAAAGTAAAAAGCAGGTAGTATCCCAAGGGTACTGGCAAAGACCGTATCAGCCGAACAGACGGTTCGGGGGCGGCAGCCAGTTCCTCAAAATGGTGGAGTAAGATACGGTGTCCAAACCATGGTCGGGACCAAAGGGGGCAGTTACTGATGCTTGATGAGTTCGGGGTGGAAGTAAGAAAGAGATTAGGGGTTAGAATTCGGTGGGAACCTAGGAAAGTAGGTAGGTTACATAATTAGATTGGTGAGCGAGTTGCTGATTGCGAAAAATTTTTTGCTGCTCTGCCTTGTGTATTAGTTTTGTGGATCCTAACCAATCCTTATTATGAACATTAAAATCCCCGAGAACGATTACTTGGCCAATGGAAACTGGGAAAAATATTGTCGATCTTTATTGAAAGAAAATCAAAGAGCTCGTTGTAGGAATTGTCGGACGGGGACCGGTATAACAACAGATAAATTTGGAGAAGATCTGAAAGAAAGTTTAAGCCAAAGAATATCGGGCCTACCGTTCGAGGTTAGAAACCCTAGCACAAGCCAGGTCGTTGCGAACGTAAGCACAAACGCCGCCATGGGGTCGAAAAGATGAAATAAGTTCTTTAAACCCGGGAAAAGGAGGTGGTTGGTTGCTGTTTTGGGACTTCTTGGGTTTCGGGAGAGATAGTAGTGGGGTTTGGAGGATTGAAGATAATGGTGAACAGAGTTTACGTTGGAGTTCCCATATATTTGTGAAGGATATTAGACTTTTCTGGTGGCCCCCAAATGTCCCTCGCCCGAAGAAGAATGGAGGGGTTTTTACCCGGATAACTTTAAGAAAGGAAAACTAAAAAAAGGAAGAAGAAGGGAAGAAGGAAAACTGACTCACCGCCCAGAATTTGAAACGTCCTGAGACTTCCCCGGGGTCCTTTAAAGGGCAAGGGGGGTTTGGGTACCGCCTCAGGCGGGAAAGCTCCTCTACCGCCTTCCAAATATATTGTTCCCATGTCTGGGGAATGGCGTCCCCAAAAAAAACACTTGGCATTCTGGACCCATTCAAAGAAGAGCCGTTCGTCTTATTAATGATCCACGCTCCGAAAGGCCCCAACCCCTTTCTTCGTTCCTTTATTCCTAGAGTATGGAACCCGCTGCCAGCAAAGTTTTTCCTTCTCCTCCCAATCTCCAAATATTTATGTCCCGTGTGAACAAATTTTCCTCTCACCCCCCCAAAGCACCCAGGTCTTTTGTCCTTAAGCATCACCCCGTGAACTGTCCCAAGATAAAAAAATTAAATATTTGCAGGTTAGGGTCACTTTAAAAGTTCAAAATAAAAATAAAAAAATAAGTGAAGCAATGACAGAGATAAACGTATGTACGGGGCCACAAAGGGAGGTAGTCGGCTATATCTCAGAAACTCCCCAATAGTATAACTTTCGAGAAAAAAAAATTTTTAGATTAAAAGTGACCAAGAGAAATTGCTGAAAATTATTTTCAAGTCTGTGGGATGGCCCTGGGGGGGCGTAAGGGTAACGTCAAAACATAAAAATATACATTTCTCAAAAAAATATCAAATAAAGTGTATCAATAAATGGTCCCTATTTTAATCTTTAATGTTTTCTAAACAAAGAAGCTTCCAAGTGTAATTTTTGTCAGTTCTAAAAAAAAAATGGTGGGGGGAAGGTTAAAGTTTAATGAAAGAAATGTGCTAATAACCCCCGGATTACTTTAACCGAATTTAGTGAACTTGGTCTCTTTTTTAGAAGAGCATTTTAAGCATTATTTTCAGGTGTATAAACTATTGCTACACTCATCTCAAAAAAGGCTCCCAGAGGGCGTCAAGGTAAAAACAACCTATTTTACGATTTTTTTTGAAAAATTTAAATACAATGATATATCCTTTTTACATATTTAGATGGAGAAAAAATCCAACAAAACGGCGAAAACCGCAATTTCTTTTCAAACCGAATATATTAGCAAAAATATAAATACGACATAGAGACTTAACGCATTTAAGGACACGATGTTTTTTTACTAGGCCGATTTATTTAGGTAAAAATTAAATTTATAAATTTTTACAAAATCTAATGACGTACTTCGTAATTTTTACTTATTTTAACCCATTTAACTATATTAGACAACATTAGATAATTACCAACCTATAAGTGTAATAATCCATCGAGCGTGGTCCTTATCAAGTTAGCTCTGAAAATAAAAGGATGCTAAGATGTCAAAAATCCAACAATTTTTATTTTAAAATATTATTTTTAGTGTTGTGCTATTGTGTTTTTTAAAAATGCCTTTGTTGCTTGAAGAAGCAGTTGATATTATTGCTATTTATTTTGAGTGTCTGCAAAATGCGACAATAGCTGCAAAGCTGTATGCATTGTTCACTTGTTTAGCAAATCGCTTTCGTACCACGGGAAGTGTTCTTCGCCCCTTACACCGCAGACGCCGTAGAACTGGGGAATATGTCATGTCATCAACGTTTTTGCTTATGTAGAGTTTAATCCTCAAGCAACAAAGGCATTTTTAAACAACACAATGGCACAAAACTAAAAATAATATTTTGAAATAAAAATTGTGGGATTTTTGACATTTCAGCATCCTTTTGTTTTCAAAGCTAACTTGATAAGGACCACGCCTGATGGATTATTACAGTTATAGGTTGGTAATTATATAATGTTGTCTAATATCGTTAAATGGGTTAAAATTAGTTAAAATCATGCAGTATATCATTGGATTTTGTAAAAATTTATACATTTAATTTTTATCTAAAGAAATCGGCCTAGTAGAAAACATTGTGTCGCTAAATAGGACGTATCTATGTCGTATTTATATTTTTGCTAATATATTCGGTTTGAAAAGAGATATTAAATTGCGGTTTTTGCCGTTTTTTGGGATTTTTTTCTAAATCTAAATATGTAAAAAGGTATATATCATTGTATTTAAAATTTTGAAAAAATTTCTGTAAAATAAGTTAGTTTTACCTTGACGCCCTCTAGCGGTGTTTGTGAGATAAGTGTAGCAATAGTTTATACACCTGAAAATAATGTCTTAAATGCTCTTCAAAACGAGATCAAGTTTACTAAATTCGGTTAAAGCAAACCGGAGTTATTAGCACTTTTCTAAATTAAACTTTAACCTTCCCCCACCACTTTAATTTAGAACTGACAAAAATTACACCTGAAGTTCGTTTTGAAACATTAAAAGAATAAAATAGTACCATTATTGGTCCATTTTATTTGATACTTTTTTGAGAAATGTATATTTTTATGTTTTGACGTTACCCTTACCCCTGCGGCCATCCCCAGGCTTGAAAATAATTTCCAGCAATTTCTCTTGGTCACTTTTATCTAAAAAATTTTTTCCCGAAAGTTATACTATTATAGTTTCTGAGATATAGCCGACTACCTCTCTTAGTGGAACACCCGGTACATTTTCATGGGATAGAAAGAGAACAAACCGTAGCAAGACCCTGGCTGGTCTTTCTATTTTTATACTCTGAACTAGCCATTTTAAAATCCGATAATAGCTGAGAAAACTTATGGAGTTTAAAGAGATGTTCTATTATAGACAGGAAATTTCCTCTCTATGTTGTTAGAGAGTTCGCCTGCTGGTTGTTTCTAAACAAATAAAACAATAAATAATTATATTTTTTGCAGATAAAGTGATAGCAATGTTCCCGTATACAGCTAATAACCCAGATGAACTCAGCTTTTTAAAAGACGATATTATCAATGTGACAGCTCGAGAGGAGGAAGCGTGGTGGCGGGGAGAACTCAATGGAGTGTCAGGGCTATTTCCCAGTAATTATGTGGCTCCGTTGCAGCAGAACCAGTGTAAGTATGCTTCTAATATTTTATTTTTTTTATATATTGAAAATAGGGAAGTTCCGTTATACAGGGTGTCTGTAAAAGGTTTAGGCAAAAAGCTATTGCAGATTCCTAAGTTTAAAATGTGCCGACATAACCACACTTGTCTTGGAGCAGTTTTGCACATTTGAGAATTCTAGTGAATTTTGCAAAAATTATCTTCAAAATTTTGATGAAAGTTTCCATAGGAGTTTTGTTAATAGTATAGTGTGTATTATTTTGGACACTTTTATAGAGTATCTCCGTCATTGTTAGTGCTATCAAAAAACTAATATGTGCTCTTTTTGGGTCAAACTTAAAATAGTAAAATCAAAATTTGAAAATTTTTACTTGCTGGGTTCATTTTTATATACACAAACACGAAGTACAGATTTTTTTACATTCATTTTGTGATTGTATCTACTGAAAAATGTAATTATAAGTTTTTCATTGATAAATAATTGAATTTGGTAATGATTGTTTACTTAGTCGTATAATTTCGTTTCTTAAAGTAAAATATTATGTTTTCTTAAAAAAAATGTACAATTATATATTATAGACTTTTCATTTTGTTTATCAATCATTTAATTCTATATAATAAATAATTGTATTTATTAACGTTCAAGAAACAGAGATAATACCAAAGAGTAATAATTGTTTTCAACAAGAGAGGACACTGGGCAAAACCAAAGGAATACGCCGACATCTCCCATTGAACTTGCGCCATCTTTTTGGTCGCAACATTGTTGCCGGTAAAACTGACTTTTATTAGTGTTTACAGATTTTCCAATGTTGCAATTTTCTTAATTCATTTCAATATTTTTAAGTAAGTTTGAATGTAAGTTTTAATTTGGTTATACATTTGATAATTAAAAATATTAATATACGATTAACTTAAGGTGTATTTTAAAACTAAAATATTAAGGATATATACACTCTGCTCGATATCTAGTATTAATATTAAACAAAATTTTGTTTTGATGCCCCCTTTATCAAGATTTTTTTGTTTGGAGCAATAACACTTTTATCTCACTACCTCTTTTCAAGTCTATTAGACATTATTATGAGTTGCACTATCCATATTATTAAAAAACGTAGTAAAAATCACAAGAAATACCTTTAAAAACCAAAAAATCACTTTAAGCAAGCCAACAAACACAGGTCAAAGGTTGAATGCCGTCAGTTCATTGTATGTCATATGCTCGATATGGCCATTTGCAAATTTGCAATTTCACTATTTGAATGCATTCGATGTAAAGATTGTGCAAACCAGGTGACGTGAGCTCTTTGTCATTTTTATTACTGTAAACAAGGATAGACAATGATTACGACCGTCGTAAGACTCGCAGGTATAAAATGAGCACTTACCAGCCTAATGGCCAATACCGGACGCGATCACAATCACGTGTTTATCCCTTTATGGTCGCGAATTCTATCTCTCTTGGATTTTATGTGCTTTGTCTTACTGTCTCCTTTTGTTGAAAGCAATTATTACTCTTTGATAATACTTTCTGCGCAACACTTTAAATGAGTACGTTCTGTAAAGTAGCGCTCTCTGCCGACAAAAGTTCTGCCCCCTACTTTGTGTACACAAATTTCGTTTCGCCGGACGCAGGATAATAGCTGTCAAAAATTACAATGTTCTTACGTAATATTATGTTATATATAAAATTACAATTTCCCTACAAAAGTAGATAGTCCTGAAAAACTGAATTGTAATTTAATTTTAAATATGATGCACATTTTTAAAATTTTTAGATTTAAGGCCGTTAAAAATATTGACACATTTTACTTCTTTATTTTATAGGAATATGCACCCATCCTACCATACAACGCTGAATAGTTAAGGAACTAGAACCAAATTATAGTTTCTCTTGTGTACGTTGCGTATAATAATAACCCGAATGTATGTGTTTTATCCAGTTTAGAGTATGAATAAGAAAAAAATATAATATGAAGCACTCATTATTACTTGTTCTAACCTCTCTCTCTCTCATTGATATTGTTATTAGCCGAGAAAAAATATTTTTAAAGGAAGGTAGTAGAAAAAAAACGGTTTTCTAATGGGCGGGTGTCGTGGTACCTATTAGGTGGTTATGTAGTATCGTAAATAATTAAATGGGTAGTTGGAAGTATTTTTTTAGTTCACCAGGATGGATCAAATATTATGCAGAGTGTTTCAGACATTACGGTGAACAAGCGATCTCGCTCTTTGAGTAGAGTAGTATGGGTTCAAAGCAAGGCCAGTGCCATAAGTTGTATGACGTGTTACGAGGAGACGGTGCGAGAAGTTGTGGGCTCCCACTTGGCGTGTTTATATTGTGGGTGGGTACCAACCAAACCACAAAATTGTAGGTGCCAACTCGGCTTCGTTTTTGAGAAATCGCCAGTCAAAGATGGGAGGGCGCTTATGTACCAAATAGTTTGTGCTTTAACACAATGAGACTGGGGGCGTAACGGTATGAATATCTAACTTGAGTCCCGACGGTCCGCGGTTCAAGTTCTGTCGGAGGTTAGCTTTTTTTTGTTTTACATTTTGTTTAAATTTATAACTTTTCATTAAAAAGTTGCAAGAAATTAAGAAATAAATTTTACGCGCCTCTATTAAACATAGGAATTCAATGTCAATTTTTTTATCTTTTTTTTTCAAATCTTTTTAATTCTTTTAATTATATTAAATAAAATAAGTTACCCGAATCACCTTGGCATCCTTGGATAAAATATTTTTGTGAAAATAGTTAAAAACGACACTTTATCGAAATTTCTCGACCGCTCTTACCGCTTAACGACTAAAGTGACCCTAGTTTGTATGATGATTATCACCCGTCAGAGTGTACTCGTGAGAACCAAAACGTTTCTTGAATAAATATTTAATTAATAAAACATATTTTTAGATCCTATATTCTTTGGTAATTTTAAAAATATTCCTTGCCTCATCAAAGGAGAAATAAAAAATTGAAAAAAAAAATACAAACAAACAATCAAAAAATTAAATTACGGTAAATGTATTTAAAATAATGAAAAAAAAAATGCAGAAGATTTATAAAATAATTGACTTTAAACTCGTAAGTTTTAAATCAATAAAAGCGCGTAAAATTTCTTTTTAAATTTTTTATTGATAAGTTATAAGTTTAAACAAAATTTAAAACAAAAAAATCACATCTTCGACGAGACTCGAACCACGCACCGTCGGGATGCAAGTCAGATATTCATGCCGTTAGGCTACTAGCTTATCGTGTTGACTAGTGATGGGCATAATCGCATTATTTCAAGAATCAAATTATTGCATTATGAATTATTACAATAATCGGATTATCATAATTCAAATTATATAATAATTTTATATTTTTAATAATTTTAAATTCCTCATTTCTGACTGGATATGTAACTCGATATCGATGTAACTAAACACTATATACTATCGGTTGATGTGGATAATTGTCATAATTGGATATAGGTATGCCTTGTGCAGTATGAATTCCAATTATAAATTAAAACATTTTCGCGGCTTGCTTTAATTATTATAATTTAAATAGTTTCTTTTCTTCGTTGTCGTAAAACGGAAAACGACAAAACGTGAAAAAAAGAGTGATAAGATAATGCTGATTCTGAGCCCACAGTTCACAAAGCGGACATTCCGATAAACATGATTATTTATTATTTTAGATTTTAGTGACATGAATGTTATTATGATTTTTTCTCTTTTCTTTTTGAAAAGTCTCGCCATTGTCGCGACGCGTCATCGAATCTGTGGAATCAGGTTATTTTTCGTATTCAATTATTATTTCACTAATCGAATTATCAAGTATTTTTAATTCGAATTATCTCATCACTAGTGTTGACGCACAAACTATTCGGTACATAAGCGTCCTCCCATCTTTGACTGGCTATTGCTCAAAAACGAAGCCGAGTTGGCGCCTACAATTTTGGGGTTTGGTTGGTACCTACCCACACTATAAACAGGCGAAGTGGGAGCCCATAACTCGATGCACGTCTGGGAGCGTCCCCTCGTTAATGTCAAAAAGTGTTGAATTTCCAGATCTAAAGAAATATTACACTTCAGCAACATAAAAAATATGCGCAAAACTGTCTTGTGTGTATTAAAAAAAATCTAACATTTTTTTCTACTACCTTCCTGGCATTTTTGGCACTTGAAAATTAATAATTCCTAATTAGAAAACAGTTGAAACATAAGATCTAAATATTTACTTTACATTTATTGCAGCTAATGTTGAATAAGTTGTCGTTTAATGTTTTTATCACATCGTATTGGTAATATATAAAACAAAAAGTTTTGTGCTTAAAAAAATAAACCTCTTCATTCTGCTATTAAATGTTTAACGTATATTGATTCCAAATCTTAAAGTACCATGTTAAGAAATTGCTTCTTACTTGGATTTCCATGGTACCTTAGTTCTCAAGCTTTAAGAATAAGAACCATATACTAAATAATATTGTAATGTGATCATAAATTAGCCGTAATTTTATTTAAATAATTTTTGGCGTACATACAGGGTGTTCGAAAAATGCATTGTCTAATTTCAAGAGATGAGTGATTGAAAAATATAAAAAAGTTTCTTAACTATGGGTCCAAAAATGCATAGTTTCTAAGATACAGGTTAAACTTTAAAAAAAATTAATTATTTTAAATACCCTGTGGCCGATTTTCTTGAAATTTATCATTGTTATTTTTAGTAGTAAGGGCGTAATTTAATTAACATTATTAAGTCCCGAGGCGTCTCAGGGGATACCTTATCGAAAATAATTGTGAAAAACTGTACGCCAATGACTTTTTAGTATTTTTTATATATTTTCTTAGTTGAACAAAAATACAAATTTTCGCTTGATATTTTTTCCTGTCTTGCTTCGTTTTCGAGAGAAAAATAAAATCCACTTCATTGTATATTCCTGGATCACACAACAAACATTGGGAAAAGTTTCTTTTTGAACTTTTTTACATCTAATTTAGTAAAATTCGTTAGTTTAGATGTTTATGTTATTTAATTAAATATTTGTTGTTGTTATATATAATTGTTAATATAAAAAATATAGTTCAGAAGAAACTTTTTCTCATGCTTCTTGTGTGGTCCAGGGATATGCAGTTAAGGGTTTTTTTTTTTAATGAAGCAAGATAGAAGAAAATATAAAAAGACACAAAAGTTGTATTTTTAGTTGCTTAAAGCAAAAAATAAAAATAGCCAAAAAAGTCAGTGGCGTACTTTTTATTTGCAATTATTTTCGATAAGGTGTCACCTAAAAAACCACTAGATTTAATAATTTTAATTTTATTAGGCCTGAATTAGGTCCTTATTTATAGAAATAACACTGACAAATTTTAAGAAAATCGGACACAGAATATTTAAGATAATTACAAAAAACCTTTTTTTTAAGTTTAACACCATGTATCTTAGAAACTATGCATTTTGGACCCATATTTATAAAAAAAACTTTTTTATATTTTTTAGTGAGAAATCTTCTTCTGAAATTTGGTAGAGCATTTTTCGAACAGCGTGTATGGGGACTTCCAATAAGGACTGAACGGGACCATATTTATACCTTTTCTTATATTTAAAAAAAAATAAAATAGCCATCTTGTGTATTTTTTCCTGCAGAATCCCAAAAACCCTTAAGCAAATAATTAGAATTAAAACAAAAGAGATACGATATAAAATTAACCTTTTTCTAATGGGGCGCATTATTTATTGCTTTATTTTTGAAAGCGTCTCATTTTTCTCGATACGTTTCAGTAATTAAAGATTTTATGTTTGCTTTTTGCTAACAGCATAAGTAATAAAGAAAGTAAAACACACACAAAAAGTTAATATTCTGTCAAAGTTAATATAATAATAATAATAATAATTTCGACTGGTCTCTCTTGCAACTTATTTCTTATGTAAAACAGTTCTATGATCTGAAATTTTTCTTTCAGGGAATGTTTTTAAAATTAAACGCTAGATTGACAGAATATGGACTTTTTGTTATTTAGCATGTTTTTTTTTTCAATTTTCTAGTTTAAATCGTACATTTATTATATAAGTTAAATTATTTTCTAAGGTGTTCTTCTAACACTTCTACGAAAAAAATACACAAGATGGCTATTCCACATTTTTTTTTTAAATATTTGGAAAGCCACAAATATGGCCCCATTCATTTCTTGTTGCATAATCCAGTATTAAAATAAAATTACAATTAAGGAGTGCTCACATTTCAGGTATATTAGTAAAATCATATTTTAGGTCTTATGTTTCAGATGTTATTTAGTTCGATTCATTTTTCCACCTCTCATTTTGCCACGTTTAAAAAACACTACTTGGAGATGTTTGAATTTAAACGAAACCTAAAAACTAATTTTTACAAGAGTAACAGTTTAATGCTGTTCGCTGTCGCGTAAAAAGGATGCTAATATTTAATCTTCACTTATGAGCGACTAAGAATCATTTAATCTTGTGGGAATTACTTTCAAGAATAAACCTTATTGGCATAAACAGATTATATCTGTTTATGCCAATCTGTTTTAAACTCTTCGCCAATAGAACAACATATTCCTTTACAGTCCTTCAGGAAAGGCCCACTTTGTTCATTCTTTAATCCCCAGAGTGTTTAGACTGGAAACCTTCCGCCTGAAGAGGTTTTTCCTTCTTCTCCAAACCTCGAAATCTTCAAGTCTGGTATTAATATACTACCTCTCACTTCGCTTAAGACACTCACGTTATGTTAGTACTTAAGCTCTAAGCCAAGTCGAAAATTTGAGGCCACGGGTCAGGTTTAATCGTATAGTGGTTATTTTTTTCTTATTTATCTTCAGTGAAGTTATATTTTATATTTCTTATGAAAAATTGCTATATTTACCCAGGAGCCTAACATTAACTTATTAGCCTTAAAACCAAAGAAGCTCGTTCTGCAATACCAAGCAGATGACTGGTTGCTGGTGCGTTTTTTAATCCAAATGGCAATCTTACGTATTCGTTACGTTCCAGGCAGTTTTCTGAACGTCTTCTGCTTCCATTTTGATTTGATAAAATGCATTTACCAAGTTTGTCCAAGATATCTTTTACGTTGGGGATTGGGTATCTGTCATCAATAGTTTTCTCGTTAACCTTTCTGTAATCAACTACAATGCGTCATTTGATCTTTACCGAAGCTTCGGATATTTGCTTTTAAACTTCTTCTTTGTGGACATGTGGGTACCGATATGACCTCGTAGAAACTGAAGTGTCATCTTTTGTTGTATGTGATGCTTGGATGAAATAAAATTACTCTCGGTGACTAAAAATGAAAAAAAAAAAAACAAAAAATGATGTACCCGAGGTTGATAAATCGAAAGGAATAATTACGAGATTGCAAGGCAGTACCAAATCATCAATTCAAACCATAGACATAATACATATAGACTGCTGATGCCGTTTAGTCGAAGTGACCCCAAGCGTGAGAGAGAATGCCATACGAGCCGTAATCATGCTCTTTCATTCTAGCGCGGGCTCATTGCGGGGCCATGCAGTCGTGTCGTTACGCGCGACCAATGAGCACGCGCCAGTGTGAGAGAACATAAGTGCGGCTCCAATAGCGTTCTCTCTCACTCTTGGGATCAATTCGACAGTACGGCATTAGCAGTCTATATGTATTATGTCTATGATTCAACCCGGAACATAACCTCAAACTATCATACAGAGGTGTTTATTTTTTCCACCATAAGTCACCGAGTATTGCGGAACGAGGTTCTTAGGTTTTGAAGTCAATAATTTATATTCTAATTTCAAGGTCAAATCATAAATTTGACGTTTCATGTGCGCTACTGTTGCTGTTCCCGTTCGCAAGTTAGACTTATAGCGTTTAATACAACCATTTATAAACGCCGTCGCCGCATTTGTCATATAATTCATATTACCACTATCCGATTCAAATTGATGTGTGGTGTGAATTGTTTCTCATATTTAATACTGTGCTTCGGCGACCATTGCAAAATATTTAAAAAAAAAATAGTTTATTTTCCCTTGTCGATGCAGTGCTTACTGTTCTTTTTATAATGCGAATTTTATTTAAATTATCGCGGAAGAATATGAGAGGTAGAAAAATAATCCACAAATTTCTAAACACAAAAAACCTTACTTTTAAGACCTTTAAAAGAATTCTAAATATCTATTGTGATCTGCTTTCCGCTTATTATGTAATTCTTAAAAAAAAATTTTTACATTTTATTATATTTATTGGTTATTTGTGATTTTTTGCTCAGTTCTATAGTTTTACATATATTTTTTGTCACTTTTTATTTCAGTGTAAGTTTGGTAGGGTGGGTGTATTATGGTAAGACAATTTTTGTTGCTATTTTATATTTATTTTTTAAATAGTTTCCCACATATTCACCACCCTACTAAACGTTTATGAATATTTTAACACTTTTGATGAGACTTTTTTTATTTTCGAACCTTTTAAAAGTTTTTCTTTGTTAGATTTATTGTTATTTATTGTAGATAATACTCATCTATGACTTAGGCGCAAATTTTAGGTAGGCAATAAAGAATATGTTACTCATATATGTCTTTTTTTTTAAAGAATAAGGGTGGTTTATCAGGGTGGCTTTATAGACCGTTAGGCCATTAAAGAAAAAAGGGACCAATTGTAGTATGCTATAGTATGTTATTTTAAATAGTCAATATAGCCCAGTAACTGAAGACCTGAAAGTACCCAAAGCTGTAAATAAATCTATACAGTTTTTATTTGTGGCGCAATTTTAAGGGTTTCCCCAATTTTTTGGGGGGAAAAAAAATTTTTCAGTTTCCCCATTTTGGGAACCCCCCGAAAATGGCCCCCCAAAGTACCAAAAATGATTTCCAAAATATGCGAATTGATAATTTTTGTTTAGAAAAAAAAAGAAGATTACCTCGTTACAGAAATGATCCTTACCTTTTTTTTGCAACCCCAAAATATATAAGATTCCACACTGGATAGATGTGGTTAGTTTTAAATTTTGCGGTCACGGGGTGATAAATTTTCCCCCGATTGTTAAAAAAATTTTCGACTTTATTAAAAAGAAAAAAACACTATTAAAAAAATAGACACTCCAAGCTTTTTTATGTTTTCATTAAAAAAGCATTTCAATACTATCCGATTCTTGAGAGAAGAGACCCACGTCATCGACAGTCTTCACGTCAGTTAGCTAAAAGGGTTTTTTTTTAAAAAGAAAAAAATTTATGAAATACAGAGACCGGGAAACATAACCTCTATGGTTTGTTGTGTTGTCATGCTGTCAAACTTTTTGGGGGTTTGGGGCCCCTTAAGGGGAAATTTCTATATTTTTAAAAAAAAAAAGGTGTCAAAAAAATATTCAGAAGCAAAAAAAGGCCCCAAAGAAAGGAAAATCTTTTTTTAAAAACACACCAAAAAAAATGCCTCGTTAAAAAATACAAGTGAAATGAGTTTCCTTCTCCAAATGCGGAAAAAGTTGTGAATTTAATCAATATTCTTCTTTTGGGAATGAACTAACATGCTGAAGGACTATTTTGAAACTGTACTTTTTTTAAAAAATAACTGAAAAGTGTCTTGTTAAAAAAAAAAACATACAAGTGAAATTGACAGTTTTCTTTTCCCCAAAGCAAAAAAAAATTTTAAATTTTAAACATTATTTTTCATTGAAACTGAAGGACTATTTATGAAACTGTATTTGTCGGTATGAAAGGATGGAATTGGATTTATTTCACTATTTTTCTTGATTCTCTTCACAGTATTTAGAGATACATTCAAACCGTTGGCGACTCTCTGAAAATATAAAATTAGTATGATGAATTATGGGGAAGTTAGCTTTGTATTTTTCCCAATACAGCAGAAAGTGGAAGTAAAGGTCCATCCTTACGTTTTTTTCCCTTCAAAAAAAAAGGATTGGAAAAGAACCCCAACCCCCCGATTGGGGGAATCATGGTTTTCCTTTCATGTTTTTTTGTCAAACAAAGTTGAAAACACTACAAACTTTCAATTTGAGCTCTTAAAAAAAAATTTTTATGTGATAGTGAAATAAAAACAGTAAATAGAATAAAAATGCTACGAAAAATTTAAAATTCCAAAAAAGAATAAAAAAATCTTTCCAACGCAGGAAAACAGTCATAAAAAAATTTTTTAATAACGTTTTTTTTTGACTCCATGACTTCACTAGTGTATTTCCATTGCTCTTTAGTCCCATAGCAAAAAAAAAGACAAAAAAAAAAAAAATTGCACCCCGGTGCAAAAAAGGGAACAACGGAAAAAAACTAAAAGATTTGACATATCATGGGCCGCCCCCCCCTTTAAGTTTGGACTTCCGAGTAATCTATCTCTTTTTTCTCAATGCAAATTATAATAACCCTATGTCATTGATGCACTGCCAACCTTCTTATTTTATTGAGAGGAATAAGGACGAATTATCAAAAGATGACGTGGGTCTCTTCTCTCAAGAATCGGATAGTAAATGATGAGTTTTTCATTCGCGTTTATTCTACGGGGTTTTTAGAACTCCGAAAACGGCTAAAAAATTCAGATGGGCAAAACAATTTTTACCAAAACGCAAGAAAGATGGTAAAGGGGAAATTTTTTTGGGATTATTGAACACTTGCCAAGGTCTCATTATAAAAAAAAAGTGTTAATAAAAAACTTTTTTTTTAAACAATATTAATAAATTAATGAGATACTCTTAAAATATTGTAAAAAAAAAAAAAACTTAACCGCTTTTTTAGTATTCTAAAAAAAACAAAATGGACCCAAATTCATGTACGAGTTTTCCCATTCCGTGAACTTTGAATGATTAAAAATGTACATTATTGCTCGAGTAATGGAACAATTCGTCCGCTCGCTTATAAGTGAACCCCCTGAAAAAACGACATTCTAGCGGTAGAGCGGAAAAAGGGGGCTTTTGGGTCCCGTTTTATCAAAAAATACCAAATTTTTTTAAAAAATTATAGAGACCATTTTTTAAATTAAAAAACAATCTTTATATTTTGTCTAAACAAAAATTCTCCGGTTCATATTTTGGCAGATATTAGGGGGGAAACCCTTTTTGGGGCCCTTTTAGGGGCCATTTTCAGCCCTTTCCCACCTTTTAAAATTTATAAACTTTTTTTTTTCGAAAGCATCCCCGAAGACCTGAGAATTGCGCCAAAAGAAAATACCCCCAGACAGAAGAAAAAAAAGCTTTTTGGGGAATTGATACTTAGAATGCCATCAAAACCCAAAAGGGAAAATTTTTATGAAAAAATATGGCAAAAAAAATTTATCCATAAATTTTTTTTTGACCCCAAGGGCAAAGCCCCCCTTTTGTTTAAAAAAAAAAAGGAGTTTTCGAACAATCGTACAGGGTGTCGCATTTCAATAGTTTTATAGGGTATCTTTGTAATTTGTAGTGCTATCAAAAGTAAAAATGTATAGGCGTAGTCTGCTTTTTTGGGGTCAAACTTAAAATGGAAAAACCCAAAAAAAAAAATTTGCTGGCTTAAGGAATTGTATCACGTGATGCACTTTCTTAGATTTTTTGAAGTTTCTACCAAAATTTTTTAAATAATTTTGTATCGATTGGTGCAGAATAAAATATATGAACAATAAAATTTCCCCGGGATATTTAATTCAAAAATAGTATTTTTTTGGCTCTTTTACGTTATACTATACGGAATAAAAAATGTTACTTACAAAATAGTGAAACCTGGTTAAGGGGGGTTTCAAGGGACCAAGGTTTTTTTCACCTTTTAAAAAAGGTTTTATTTATCCCCTTTTTTTAAATTTGAGAGGTTTAAAATAATTGTTGTCTCATTTACAGAGGCCCCCCCCCTTTTAGGGTCAAAAAAATATCGTTTTTCCCATTTATAGAGGTGGAAATGTTAATAAAAAAAAGGGTATTTTAGAATTAAATGTAGGTATCTATTTATTTTTCCCCATAAATAAATAAAATATATATATATATATATATATATATATATATATATATATATATATATATATATATATATATATATATATATATATATATATATATATATATATATATATATATATATATATATATATATATATATATATATATATATATATATATATATATATATATATATGTACATAATACAGTACAGTAAAGGTTATGACTTAAAATAATCGCTTAATAATATAAATTTGATCAAAAAAAACTAAAGCATCAATATTTTTTCATCTGGGGAAAACTTTTTTAAAGTTTCTAAAGCTTCCATCGCCCCCCGCTTTAAAATTTTTACTGAAGTTTTTTTCCCAAAAACTTCTACTTCTTCTGTGTCCAAAAAAAAATCGTAGAAACGATGTCATTGAGTTCTTCTAAAATGAGTAGATCATCGTCCAAAAAAAAAAATACTGAAAAATCGGCTGCGGGGATTTTTTTTCGTTCCTACAGGTGGTAATTATTTTGTTCCATTCTGGAAACGCTGCACAGATTTTACCTTTCTTGTAGGCTCTAGGTTTAGACCTGAGATAGTACTGACAAACAAGGCACGGAAACAAGGGTTTAAAAAAAAAAAAATTTTTCAAAAAAACGTCTTAAATTCTAAAGCTTCCATCGCCTCAAAACTTTAAAATTTTTTTTGAAGTTTCTCCACAATCTTCTTACTTCTTCTGTGTCCAAAAAAAAAATACGTTTGAAACGATGTCATTGAGTTCTTCTAAAATGAGTAGATCATCGTCCATAAAAACGAAATACTGAAAAAAAAGGCTGCTGGTCATTTTTTTCGTTCCTACAGGTGGTAAAATTTTTTGTTCCATTCTGGAAACGCTGCACAAAAACTCTACCTTCTTTTTTTAGGGGGCTCAGGTTTAGACCTGGAAGGGGCTGACAAAAAGGCACGTGCGAACGTCGGGGAAGGGGGGTTTAAAAAAAAAAAAATTTTTCAAAAAACGTCTTAAAACCTGTCCCAACCTGGAAAAAAGGTTTAGCGCTTATATATTAAAAAACCCCTTTTTATACTGCGCAAAAAAAGATAATATGCCTTTGTCTGTCCGGTGGCGTAGGGGAAACCCCCGGGTCGCCCGCCGGCGATCCCCGGGGTTGAATTACCCACCGGGGGGGCATATTTAGGTAGAATTATTTAAAATAATGTCCGTGGTGGCACTACCGCGTTGTCTGGGGGGGGTTTTTAAAACCCCAAATTTGCATGTTTTCCCCTGTTGGGGGGCGTTGACGGAACTGGGGCAAAAAAAAAGGGGTTTAAAAATCGGCCCGGGGCCCATGTTCTCTGGTCCAGGAATTATATATTATATTTATTGTCTATTTTATATAAAAATATATGTATATGCAAATCCTCCGTGAGTTGTCACAAAAAAAAAAAAAAAAATTTACAGGGGGGAAATTAGCTACAGAGTTCCATTTTTTTGAGGGGTTTAAAACAAAAAAAACCCAGAAATCAAATCTCATTTAACCAGGTCCGAAAAGTCTCATTAACAGAGTCCCATTAACAGAGGCAATTGATAAAAAATGCCGGGACCTCATTGTAATTCCCAATAATAGGGTTTCTTACTTATTCAGGTCCCACTTAACCAAGTTTCCTGTAAATAACCGCATTGATTGATTCAGAATGAAATATATGAACAATACAATTCCGGAGATATTTAATTTCAAAGATAGTGTTTTTGAGGCTCTTATACATTGTACTATACGGAATGACAAAAATGTTACTTACATATATAATTTTAACTCTCAAACTTTTCTTACGATGTTTATAAAAAACTAAACTAATATTAAACAACAACTAAGGAATTTTTTAAAATTAGTCTTATTGATTGTTACAATACGTTTTTTGAGATAATAATTAATAAATAATGACACATTTATCTCATTGAACTCGTGGAAACAATACAATAAAAACAATCTTGCAACAACGCAAGTATTTAACCCGCGAATAAAGTATACAGCGGGCATGCGTTAGAGTTTACTGATTGTTTTTGAAAAACATAGTTGCCAGATTTTACAAACGAGCAGTTAGTCGTACGGGATTGGCTAGAAATAGTACAGTCAGAGCAAAAATTTGTGGGCCTATGAATAACGTCGCAGTGGGACGAACTCATAAAACGTGCAGAAAAAATTTGATTCAATAAAAATTGTTCAGAATCTTTTAAGGAATACAGATAATCTTTTTCAGAATTTTGGACCTCTGAAAAAATGGCCGAAAATATTAACTTTATCGTAAAAAGTCATAGAAACTTTTTATTTGTGTTTCAATAAAAAATATGAAAAAAATTTGTCCGGTTAAAAAATAACAATTTCTTGCAATGTTTAAACAATTTCGGTTTAAAATGGCACCAGATGGTGTCATGGCAACATACATTTATATCATCAGTACAGCAATTTAAAGATGATCGTATAAAAAATTGAGGTGGAATAGTTTTCGGTACTCATTCGCCGATTTCTCTTAGACTAATGGATGATATTGGTTTTTTATGTAATTTATTCAAAGTATTACTTTAAACCACAGTAGGCTATAAAACAAAAACTACCATCATAGAAGCGAAACTATGTTGACATTCCAGTTGTTAATAACATTTAACCTCAATTTCATTCTACATAACAATTTTTAAAAATGACTTATCAACATTTTAAAAAATTTGATTGATATCAGTTTATATTGAAAGTGGAGTAAGTAAAATCCTATTTTTTTTATCGAACCTTATTGAAAAGCAAAATATAGTTCTCAGCTATCACACAGTAGCTATAAATCTATTAGTCCTCCATGTTAAATAAATCCACTTTTTTTGGTAAATTTACCAACAGTTATAACAGAAGACAAGAACCGCACTGAAGCCATTAATGAATTAATGCAAACAGAGAGGGCCTATGTACAAGATATGTCAATAGTCCACGAGGTTTTCGAAATACCGCTGAGAAAAAGTAAAATAATTTCCAGCAAAGACATCGATGAAATTTTCGTCAATTGGCAAGATATTCTTCAATGTAACAGGAATTTTTTGACCGATTTAACTAGAGCTGTTGAAGCGGGAAGTAGTACGATTGGAGATGTTATTTGTAAACATGTAAGTAGTTATAAACCTTTAAATTCCGTAAACACTCTATACTGTTATTTATAATTTATTTTTGAATAAAAAATTAAAATACCATCCTATATACAAGGGTATAAAAATACTTAGAATTATTTGCACAATACTAGACCAAATTCTCAACTTTATCTTGCAAATCCACGTTCTAGTTTAATAAAAAAAACTTTAATTTATGCTTGCTAGTATTAAAAATATAGGTAATTTTCATAAATTTAAATTCTCAGTCAAAAACTAATTGTTATGAAAGACTTATTATGTGTTGTCTGAATTCTTTAAAGATAATTTAGCATAGATTTATTGCATAGATACATTATATTGTCTTTTTTCTTCATAATATATTATAATTTATTATTCTTTTTTTATCATCACAGACAGTACTATATTTTTTTAGTTACCAAGAATGACAGCCTACATAACTTTCTGTGGAAAACAGCTCGACAGCGCTGCCCTATTTCAAGAATTGACAGGATCTTCGACGGCATTCAGGGATCTCGTCAGGAAGTGTCAGAACAATCACATGACCAAGGGCATGCCGTTGTCTTCTTTTTTAATCAAACCAATGCAGAGAATTACCAAATATCCATTGCTTATTAGCAAAATATTGGAAAATACACCTGAAAATCATCCGGGTAAGTTTCATCAAATTTTATATATATATATATATATATATATATATATATATATATATATATATATATATATATATATATATATATATATATATATATATATATATATAAATATATATATATAATATATATATATATATATATATATATATATTTATATATAAAATCATATATTGTTATATATATATATATATTATAATAATATATATATATATATATATATATATATATATATATATATATATATATATATATATATATATATATATATACGGCTTGAATAATAAATTCATAGCCGTTCATTGCACAAGAAATCGAGCTGTAAAAAATACTTTTCGAAAAATTACCATAAGAAAGATAATTTTTTTTTTAAATAAATTATTTAAAGATCGCATTGGGCCCATTTTTTATATTCTTTAATAAAGAGTTCCTTTTCCGAGACCACATGACATGAAATTCTTTTCGCTTCGCTTTCATACGAGATGCAATATTGGAACTTAGTCATTACTCGGTTTTAAGGCTCCTATAAATTCTTTCTTGTCTCTTTTAGATTACAAATTATTAGAAGAAGCCCTTAGAATAGCGGAAAAGTTCCTAAACTGCGTAAACGAGAATGTAAGACTGAAAGAAAACCAAGAAAGGATGGATTGGTTACAACAATGCGTGCAGAACGACTTGAACCTAGTCTTTAACAGCAACACGAACAAGTTGGGACCGAGGCAGCTCTTGCATTTTGGAAGCTTTACCAAAGTAAAGACTGGAAAAGAGTTACTGGGATTTTTGTTCAACGATTTCTTCATGTTGGTACAACCCAGCAAGACTATAATCGGGCAGTTCGTCTTTCAGAGGAATACGAATGTTGTTTATAAGATTTATAAACAGGTTAGTTTAGAATGGTTAAAATATGTTTTTATTTTTATTTTTTTGGTTCTCGTGGTGTATTGTAAGTTTTGCAAACATACACCTTTTATACAGGGTGTGGATATAAAAGAAACACTTAAAAAAATACTACAACTTTATAAATATTTTCTTCGTATAGGTCTCCGTTTAGGAGATACAAGGTCGTATACGGCACCTTAAAAGTTTAAAAATTCTAAATTCCTCCAAAGATTTTTGGAAAAAAAACGAATATTTGCGTGTTCATTTTTATTTTTTTATGATTCTAATTAAAAAGACAACAAAATATATTTTTTTTTCTTATTGCTACTTTTTCTGTTTTACAAGACGTGTTATTGAATTTACACACCGACGTTTTGTCCGGGTGCCACCCCTCAACTTTTTTTTTTTTTAAAACGGCCCTAGACTTTTTTTTACGTATTTTAAGATTTTTTTAAGGCCCAAAACCAATTATGTGGCCTTTTTAAAAAAAATTATATTAATTGCAATTTCCTTTAAAAACCCCATGTGTTAGGGGAAAGGGGGGCCCCAAATACGGCCCAAAACCCACCCGGCCCCCGGACAGTTTTTTCCCCCGGCCCCGGAGAGCAGCATACTTGAAAACTCCTTTTAGAGAACAAAAATTTTTATAGCAAATTAAATTTAGTTTACTGAAGTTTTCCCCAATTTTTTTTTTAATAATTATTAATATGACATCTACATTGATATGGTCATGGGCTAACTCCGCTAACTCAACATTCTTGTAGGCTTTTTATTGTTTTTGTGATAAGTTGGATAAAGAAACACAGAATTGTAATGGAAAACGTATAATATGCAGAAAATTTAACTTCGGTATATAATAACTAACAAATTATTAAATGAACCCCAATAACATTTTATACATAACTTAAACAAACATAATGACATATGAAATACTAATGAGATTTATGTAATTGAGATTTTCCACTGACAATAGTTTTTAGTTGGGGGTTTTAATTTTCTTGTACCAATTATTAAAAAAGATTTAAGATGCTCATCAGTTAATTTCGATCTGTAAAAATTTTTTTTGTACTTCATTTTGGAAGGTTTTCTCACACAAATAAGTAGTACCAAAAACAGAAAACAGACCACAAAAAAATTTATCAAATTATCAAATTGTGTCAGTGGAAGACTCTTATAAAATTCCCCAAAAAGATGAGTTTTGATATTTGTTTTAATTAAATTTTACGTGAAAAACAACCCTTTTTCCTTTAAAATTTCCCTAGGGTTTCAATTAGTATTAAGGGGTTGAAAAATTTTAAACCAATGGATAAACCGAGAAAAGTACAAAATTTTCTTTAAAAACTCCAAAAATCAAAATTTAAAAAAGATAGAAAAAACCCCTCTCAGTAGTGGGCTGAATATTTCACATTTTTAAAAAAATGAAAAAAAATTTTTTTTTCGTAGTTGTGATTGAAACAGTCTCAATTTCCCCTTCCGGAAGATTTGATATTAGTGTATAAACGGAAGATGCTGGTTTTCTCCTTGCAATCCCAAATTCAAAATTTGTTCACATGTTTTGTCAAATCAACATAGAATGCTGGGGTTTACAGCCATGGGGTTTTTTGTAATTCAGAAGAGGGCGATGCTTTTCATTCAAAAAAATTCGATCACTGCTCGAAGTTCAAAAAAAGCTGAAGGACTTTCCCCCCAAATAAGCCAGCGTACGGCAGTATGATAAGGAAAACAGTTTCTCCAATCTCTTCAATAAATTGTCGGAATTGTTTGGGAATTGGCCCAGAAGATCTGATAAAATTAACAGTTGATATGACTGGTTTCAGAAAGTCAGACATATCCAAAAAATTTTCCCCCCCAAAGACTGTTGATGAATGATACAATGTAAGACTAATGGTTTTGAACCACCGTCATTTCTACAGCCTTTTACACAAGAGCGACCATCCTTTATCTTTCCCACTCAAAATTTTTTCCCCCTAGTTGTAATACATTTCAAGCCATCGAATGTTCTTTTTTTTAATGGCCATTTCAACTCCTTTTTTAAAAAATCTGTACCAGTAGTTGTGCCATTGAATTTCCTATACATATCAAGAAGTTCTTCCCTGCTTTATAGCTTTTATCTAATGAATATAAATCAACACCGGCATTTTTCCCTTGACTCATCCAAGGCCAAAGAAAACCACCCAAAATGTCCATTTTTTTCGAAAAATTGAGAGGATATATTTTCAGCGATGTTTTCTACCCTTCGAGCCCAGTGTTTTTCATACTGACAGTTTTTAATAAATATACCTTTTCAGGGCACATTTCTTCGGCTACCGAATTATGCATTCTTTGATCATTTCTCCTGGTGAATGGTTTTTTCCCGTTTTTACCCTTTAAAAACCACAAGAAACCCGGGGCGAGTTGCAGCCTCTTGTTCAGTTTTTTGGGGGTTTTTTAAATAAAGATTGCTTTTGATTTCAATCCGCGCTGCATAGCTTGAATTTTTGTCTGTCCCCCAAATTCCTTTATATTTTGAGTAATTTTGAAAATGTTTTGTTTCATAATGACGTTTAATGTTATATTCTTTGAGAACGGCTATGCTTTCATTGCAAATCAAACATAGCGCCTTGTTACTGGACTCAATTACGAAATACTGAAAATTCCACTGATCTTTGAAAATTTTTGCATTCACTATCAATTTTTTTCTTCTTTTTTTCCTACTACTAATTCACACACAAAAGCAAAATTCAAATCAAAAAAAATTATAAAGATGTCTTAAACTTAAACACGCACAAACACGTTTTAAACCAATATTTTTTTTTTAAAAAGTGTCATAGGGGGAATGACTTGTGGTTGCGCCACTAGCCTTCTTATATATTCCAATTACTGGGGCCTCTAGAAGTGAGTGGAAGACACCAGAACTTTCTCGAACCAACGAGATTATTCTGTACGTGCTAGGTTAGAGAGACAGAGAAAAGATTTTTGATTAATAGTTATTTTCAAGATTTGGACTTTTTATTTTTATAAACTTATAATTTTATTTATATAATTATATAATTTACCTTTTACCGAAAACTTTTCCGATCACCCACGTAATATTTTTTTTTGCAGCCCATACTAGTCCAGAATCTATCAGTAAGTAGAGAAAGTTCCGATTCAGTGGAATATGGCACCGACTCGAACAGAGTTATGAGAATTCAGGACGAAAAAACCGGCTACAAGATTTGTCTTCTGGCTTCCACGGTACACGAATGTAGTACGTGGACGAAAAAAATCGACGGCGCCCGGGAGACTTATCAAAAAATCAGCCAATTAAACAGACAGAACAAGAGAAAAACTCGTAAGTAATGACTTTAATGGTTGTAAAATAAAAAATGTATCCTGGACTTTGCATTGTGTTTATTTAATTATCTACTTCTGACGTTTCAGTTGTAATTATTTTTTGCCTATCATCTTCAGTATATACTGACTGCTATATTATATAGGTCATTCAACGAGGAGTGAACAGGATCATATTTGTGGCTTTTTTCGACTAAATGTAAAGATAAGATGGTTCACAATTTAGCGACTATAAAATAAAAAACCTAAGGTGTAATTTTTATTTTAAAGATAAAAAGTTTGTTTTAGTTAATAAAAGAAACGTCATTGAAATCTGTTAAGCTAATTTTTAATTTTAAAATAATAAAAGTTTTTTTTTATATATATCTATTTAATATAATAGAATATAATAATAATTATATTATTTAATAATTTATTTATATAAATATATCAATATAATTTTATATATATATATATATATATATATATATATATATATATATATATATATATATATATATATATATATATATATATATATATATATAATATATATATATATATATTATATATATTATATATATTTAATTTTTAATTAAAAATTTTTATTTAATTATTTAAAGGACTTTAAAAATAAAAACTAATTTGTAAATTTTGCAAATTTTTAAAAATTAAAATAAATCGAAAAATGAATATTTTCACAATTTTTTTTTTCAAATTGTTCTACTTTTAATAAACATTAAGAAAAAAAAAATAAGAAAAAAATATTTATAAAAATGTCATAGAAAAAAACAAATAAAAATTAAATTTTAAGCCTTTTCAATTGAATTAACTCTAAGAAAATTAAATTATTGAACATGTATTTACTTATATTCTTTAATGCGCCAAAAAGTAGAATACTTGAAAAAAAACTTGTCGATAACTCATTTTTTTATTTTTTATGGCAAAAATAGGTGGTGCCGCCATTCTAAACAAATACCTGGTTATAAAAGCTCTTTATTTTTGATATGTTTCAATAAAAAATATTTCGTATTCATTTTAAGTAACAAAAAAATTAATTTAATTTGTATAAGAAATTTGCGATGTAAATTTAAAAAAAAAGTAACAATAGTACACCTTACACTTTAAATACGAGAAAAGCCACAAAAATACTTTAAAATTTGTAAATTATTTATTTTTTTCATTTTCTCGCCAACAGCTGAGAAAAGAGATATAGGTCTGTAATAATTTCTAAGAACTCTTTCAGGCAAGCAGCCTCCAGCTACGAAAGTGCAAATTAAGGTGCACATTTTTTCGTTTTATGTTATAATTTTTATACAGTCTAGTAGCTTTATGTTAATCACATCATTTTTTTTATCCATTATAAGAGAATTTCTTATCAAAACTTTTTAAACAGCTTATTTTTGTTTCTCTAACTCACGGGCATAGTCAAACTAAAGTTTTTATTTTTAAAAATAGCATCTGTAGTTGGACCTATCAGTTAATACCATAAAATAAATTTTACACTCATTTCAGTAGTATGGTTAACGAGGTTCTGTGACAGTGCAAGTGGATGGCATCTGTCCATCCGCAGAGACCATTCTTTGACATTTAAAAACAAAATTCAGGATTTCAGACATTTCTTTAGCCGAAATAGTCCAGGAAAGTAAAAATAGGCAAATAAAGGTTGTAGTTATCCCTACTTCTATAAAAGACACCTACATGCACAGGTGACAAAGGATACCATCACGATTAAACGCCTTTTCAACAGCCTCTGGACTTCTTCGGCAATTACGTCACTTCTCCAGCTCAAGAAGTGCCTGAAATCCTGAAAAATTCCTGAAATGTCGAAGAATGGTCTCTGCGGATGAACATGCCATCCTTTGTCACAGAACCACGTTAACCATACTACTTACTTTTATGCGTCCTCTTGGTATTTGTGTTAAAACTTTATTAAATGACGTAAAATTTAATAAGCTTGCGATACGTTTACCCAAAAACAAATTGCTAGTTATAACAAATAAATAATTGAAAAATCTACTATTGTTCCTAAATTATCTGTTGCTTTTGTATGTTCAGAGCTTCACTTGGGGCCCTCGTGTGGTCGTCTACTTGTGCTCGTCCAAAAGGGGAAACGATTAATGATGACTGGTAAGCAAGGTTAATTTTTCTATTGCATGTTTCTAGTTTTAAATACGAGCAAGTATCTGTGGATAACTGTGGTGGAAGCGAGAGAAATACAAGTGATTTGCTCTGCTCAGACTTGTAGTTATAACCGGAAAAAAGGTAAAGTGTTTGTAATCATAAAATTATATTAAAAAAAAGTATTACACTAAGATATAATACAATATACGAGGGTATTTTAAGTCTAATCCAAATTGGGTTTTTAAAAAAATGGTTATTGATAAACTAAACTGTGTTACTAAAGGCAACATAATATACACAAAACAAAAATTATGTTTTAATAATTCACTATAATTCATTTATTCAGCGTATCGGGAAAAATGTGGGAAATTGCCCGGAATCAAGTTTTTTAGAAATAAATATTGAACCGCCAGGCATATTCTAGTAGACTTTTTAAATTACTATCAAAGGAAGTGTTGTGAGTTAGGTTAGGTTAGGTTTAAAGTGAGTGGACTTTTTACGCCCCCCACCGCGACCGCTCGGTCTGTTGTGGCTCACACCTGTTTATGTTTCTCCCAACAGGATCAGACTTCCAACGAATCCAATATCAGATTGGGAGCACAATATGTGTTCTGGTGTCCCTGTCTCCTGGAAAGTATGACGAGCAGACGATTAGATCCGTCATGCCCTCCTCTCCTGGTTTAGTGACGTGGGTAGCTACCAGGTCCTTGTTACAGGAACCAGATGTTCCATCTGAGGCCGTTTCTGCCGCCTTTCCTATGAAAACGGTTCTATCAGTTTTCTGTTTAAAGCCAGGGAACCCTTTTCCCTACAAAAGCGGTTCTGTCCGCCTTCTGTTTGGATTCAGGGATCCCTTCCTAAGCACCCTTCCCCCCGCCCCCGAGAAACAGGCCGTGATTTTAGGACTACCTTTCGAAACGGGTCGGCGCACCTTTGTCAGGTTGTGACCTTGGGTGGCATCTCTCGAAACGGATTTATCCGTTTCGGTCAGCGCACCTTTGTCACTTTTTTCCTATGAAAGCGGTTCTGTCCTCTTTCAGTTTGGAGCTAGGGAAGTAATAGTCCACTCTCTGAGAGGTCGCCCTGTATCTTAGAGGCACCGTTGGAGATACCTGTTTAAGGCACATGATGTCAATCACTCATCAGCACGGTATGCTAACACCTTGAGTTAAGCCTTGTGTTCGTCTTAGCTTTGGATCCCGTTCCATACGGTGGCAACAAGAGTTGCCGATAACCAGCAACTCTAGAGCATGTTCCAAAATATCTCAATATATTACCAATTTTATGTGAAATATTATTTAAATATGTCAATATAATGTATCTAGAAGGTTGCCAAGATGGAATTGACTCATCCCTACTGTTGATTATCTCCCTTCTAACTTTGGCAAACTTTTTATTAATTAGTTTGTCTATTAACATTTTAGAGTAACCGTTATTTTTTGTAATTTGGTAAATGATGTTTCTTTCATTAATGAAATCTATAGGCAAAAGAGGGATAAAAAAGAGTCGTTGAATTAATGAATGAAGGGCAGCCAATTCATGCGAAATGTGATGATTTGAATCAGAAGAAATGGTGTGATCTGTCTATGTTGATTTTTTGAAAATTAAAAAAGAAATTTTATTTGTATTTCGGGTGATAGAAAGGTCTGAAAAATTTAGTGTATTATTTGATTTAATAAATTAAGCCTTTTTAGTAAAGATAAAGCCTTTTATTTTTAACAAATATAAATCGACTTCACCCTGAATTAATTTGGATTTCATTTAAAATATCCCCGTAATCCAACAATTTTTTTGTGCAAAACTTTTTTTTAAAATGTAGGTAAACCACACACCGAAAACGTATATTGCAAAGTAACCCTGGGGAATCAAGAACAAGAAACGGACTATGCCAAGGATAGTCTTAGTAATGGAAACCTTCCACAAAATGGCGTTCCTCAGATTCCGAGTTTAGTGTGGAACTACAGTATGCAGTTCCAACTTAGGAATTTAGATGAGGAGGTTCTTTCGTTTGTTGTGTTGGAGCATAATCCCTACAGTCTTGATGGTAAGTTTTTAAACGATTTAAAAAAAGGATGCTATCAATTCGATACGTATGTGTGTAATAATATTGGAATATTGCAAACTATTCACATATATGATAAATTATTGGGGCTTCCAAGTAATTATACAAAATTTTATAGGTGTAAGTATGAACCTTTATTGATTTATGTAAACATTTCATGAGTAGTTAAAAGTTGTCTCAACAACAACAACAACATAACAAAAGTGACATAGTACCAACTTGCGCTTTTACCCTGAGGGTGGATGCCACCCCTTCTTGGGGGCTGAAATTATTTTATCAAAAATAACTCTGGGAATCGATGAAGGGACTAATTTTAAGCAACTTTCTTTTTAAAGGTGTTTGACAAGGCAATATATTTTGAGGTATTAACGATTGAAAATGTTGATTTTTCATAAAAAAAATGTTTTTACAAAATAAAAGCTAATAAAAAACAAAGAGATTGGTTTATTTTTTTTAAACATTTTAGGTTGAATGTAAAGCGACTTATAGCTACTTAAATGTATCTTATTTTTTTAATTAGTACTCAAACGCGTATTCCAGGTTCAAAAATATGTTTGTAACACTTTTTCAAGTACATGCAAAGACCTTTCAAATAAGCTTCGAATTGAGTAGATTGCATTGAAAGTAAGTGAGTTATGATGAAAATAAGATGAGGCTCTTGAATTTTTACAGAAAAATTGAATAATAAAACCTACGCCACTTTCACCATAATTAAAATTTATAGTATTCTAAAAAGATTTACTTTATTTTAGTATAAGTAATGAGCAAGAAGTTTAACCGCAGTTAATAAGTAAATTATAGTAATTTAATTTTTTATTATTTACGTATTTTATTAAATACATAATTTTTAATAATAAATTTTTAAAATTTATAAATATATACAATATATATATATATATATATATATATATATATATATATATATATATATATATATATATATATATATATATATATATATATATATATATATATTATATATATTTTTTTTTTCACTGTCACTTAGTTAAAGTTAAATTTCATTGGTTTTGACTGATTACTGTGTATTTTTCAGAATTTCTAGGCAAAGCCGAACTAAAACTGAAAGACATCTACCGAGAATCGCAAACAACCAATGGACCAATAACAAGAAAACTTATTTTGCACCAAGTAGAAAGTGGTGAGATATCTGTTAAGCTAGATTTACATATGTTTAATAATTATTAAAAAAAATTGTACCTTCTTAATTCACCAGTGGATTAAAAAATGATGGTATTTAGCAAAAGCTTAAAAGGCTCTAAATATTTCAAAGAAGGTGTTGTGGGCTGTCTTTACGTTGTTGGAATAAGTGGAGGGAGAAAAAAGTTCGTGCAAAACTATAAATGTCAAAATTCGGGCAGAGCGCTTACAGGTAAAAGCCATCCTCAGTGCCTTTTGTCAAAATAG
Organism: Listronotus oregonensis; assembly: GCA_019359885.1. Taxonomy (NCBI): domain Eukaryota; kingdom Metazoa; phylum Arthropoda; class Insecta; order Coleoptera; family Curculionidae; genus Listronotus; species Listronotus oregonensis. The sequence goes on from JAHBCN010000875.1 coordinate 133,783, forward strand.
GGCACAGGAAAACAGTCTCCAAAATCGTTTCTACACATATTTGTTATACAATTGAGGTTAAAACCCATTCAAAATATAAACAATTATGGTTGATTTTACCTAAACAAACATTTAAAAAAAAATCTATAAAAATTGTGGTTCCATTCCCAGAGAGGCAAAACGTAGAGACACTCTTGAAAAACACCCTGTCACGTCATTTTGTTAAAGACTTTAAAGCGCCTTTCACGCAAAAAAGCAAAAGTTATTACCAAAATAAGTTTAAGTGTTTTTGTTTTTTGTTAATAGCTCCAAAAATTTAAAAAAAGCTCTTTAAAAAGGAGGAAATTGCCAATAAAAGAGTCATGAGATTAAAAATCTATTTATTTTATTATGAGTATTAATCTGAAGCAAGAAAATGAAAATTTAAAAAAATAAAATAGTTTTTTGCAAACAACTTACGACCTTTAAGAAATATCAAAAACTATTTATATAAGTTTAGAAATATGAATGCTCCACAAAAAATGACCTATAAAACTTTCTCATAAAGTTGATGGTTGTGTCGAAAAATTGGAAAAATGTAAATAAATAACTTTTTAAAAAATAAATATATTAAACATTTGTACGATACCTTTTTTGAAGAGCGTTAAATTTTCTACAAAATTATGTTTAATGATCGTTCAAAATATCTCTACGCAATGTTGTTTAAATGGGAAATTGCTTTACGATGCGGCACTTCTAAGTATTAATATTAAAAGCTCTAACTTTCGCAGTATTTTTTTAAGCATTTCCAATAATATTTTTAATATAACTAAGAAAAAAAAAACGATTTTTTTTTGAACAGTTTGTATATATACAGGATGTTCCTGAATATGTGGGCAATCTCTCGGAATCTTATAGAAAACCCAAAAATATTATGACAAGTTCCCATAAACATATTTACTACGAGCCTTCCCCACGGAGATACAGGTACATTACAGACGACCCTGGATATCGTTTTTTTTTTAATAACTTTTAAAATACTAGGCGTAATTTAACATATTTTTTAATATGATGCTTACTAAATAAGTCTTCTTAAAATAGACCCATTAAATCATATTTGGCTTATTTACTTTGCCAGGAACGAACTAGCTTTGATACAATAATAACAATTTTTTAAACACCCTGTATGATAAAGGCTCAACAATATTATTTTTGGATAGCTTTAACCTTAAACTAAAAAAAAGGTATTTTTGATTGACATCGATAAAATCAACTGTTCAAGTATTTTTTTACCATTTCCAATAATATTTTTGATATAACTAAGAAAAAATGGATTTTTTTTTAAACAGTTTGTATAGATACAGGGTTCCCTGAATATGTGGCAATCTCTCGGAATCTTATAGAAAACCCAAAAATATTATGACAAGTTCCCATAAACATTTTTACTACTAGCCTTCCCCACGGAGATACAGGTACATTACAGACGACCCTGGATATCGTTTTTTTTAATAACTTTTAAAATACTAGGCGTAATTTAAAATTTTTTTTTAATATGATGCTTACTAAATAAGTCTTCTTAAAATAAACCCATTAAATCCTATTTGGCTTATTTATTTTGCCAGGAACGAACTAAGCTTTTGACAAATAATAGCAATTTTTTTAACACCCTGTATGATAAAGGCTTAACAATATTAGTTTTGGATAGCTTTAACCTTAAACTTAAAAAAAAAGGTATTCTTGATTGACATCGATAAAATCAACCTGTACTATATATCAACAAGCATTTTTTAGTATACAACATTTTTTTTTTAATTTGCCAAAATAAGCAGGTCAAATTCTGTACGAACGCCACTGATTGAAATTTTAAAAAAATGTGGTACACTAAAAAATGCTTCTTGATACATAGTACATTTGTGTCAAATTTCATTAAAATATCTAAAGTGGTATTACAGATATTAATAATAAATTATTTATTTTTGAAAATTTTACCACTCTGTATCTCAAAAGTTAAGACGTTTAGGACTTACGTTCATATAAAGTTTTCTTCTTAAAATGAACCCAAAAATTGCTTCCCTAGATATTGACGTACAGTTAGAAAACACCCTGTATAATGTACAAAAATTACCAACCATGATATTTTATTTCTCGTAAACAGTTGATTTTATCGATGTCAATCAAGAATACTTTTTTTTTAGTTAAAGGTTAAAGCTATCCAAAAATAACACTTTTGAGCCTTTATCATACAGGGTGTTAAAAAAATTGCTATTATTGTGTCAGAGCTAGTCCGTCCCCGGCAAACTAAATAAGCCAAATATGATTTAATGGGTTCATTTTAAGAAGACTTATCCTTGTAACCATCATATTAGAAAAATATTAAATTACGTCCAGTATTTTAAAAGTTATTTAAACAAAAACGATTTCCAAGGGCGTCCGTTATGTACGATAGGGGAGGGTCAAAGGAAAAAAGTTTATGGGAACTTGTCATAATATTTTTAGGTTTTCTATTAAATTCCGAGAGATTGCCCACATATTCTGGGACACCCTGTATAGCCGTAGTACAAACATTCCGTGGTAGCGGGTAAATGTACCGTATTGGTTTTTTGGTTTTCTCGATTTTTTCCAAATTTTAACAAAAAACCTAATTTTTTAATAACTTTTGCAATTTTTTGCGTGCTAAAAATCCTTCAAATACATTTTTCTACACATTATTCCGAATCCAATTAGTTATCGCTTATTTTTTTTACTAGACTATATGTTATATGGAACACCTAAACACTTCTCTCTTATCTATCCGAGGTGAATTAAGAACATTAAATTTAAAAAATCAAACATATTTACATTATTATAGTAACTCTCTACCGCAACTTGTTGTATATTGTTAGATATTTAGCTAATGTTAACCTCTATATGTATATTGTCTATGTAAGTTTTCTTATATTTATACGCTAATATTTTTTATATTTTACATTTTAAACTTCGTCATCTTTGCTCCCCTTTTAAGGGAATTATCGTTAAGATTGTTTTTTAGATCGTAAAGTCCATTATTTTGCTCAAAACTGCCAAAAAAATCAAAATTAAACATTTACAAAATTAAGAGGAGTAGTTAATGTTAAAGCAATTAGAGCGTTTTTAAAAAATTTATTAGGTCGTCAACGTTTTATATTTTTGGACATATTATTGCCCTATTTCCTACCATCATCAACATAAAAAGGATATAATTCTTGAATAATTAAAATAGTCTAAAAAATTTGAGGTTTTAAAACTTGAATTTTTTTTATAAGTTCTTTGAAGAATCTTTTAAACGAACAATTTTTATTTTTAATTTAAACCCCCGGGAGGGGTAAAAAATTAAAAAGTGCTTTTTTTAAATTTTGGGGAAACGTAAGTCCTAAAAGTTTTAAATAAAAGTTGTAGAACGTAAAATTTACATAAAAATGATTATATAAATTATTCCTAAAATTAAAAGTAACTGAGATAGGGTTTAGCTGGGATGATAAAGCAACTTAAAATAAATAAAATATTTGAAAATTAATAAACTCATATTTTTTATTTTTATAATTAACAACTTTAATTTTAAATTTTTTTTCTTGGGAAATTTAAAATTTTTTTAATAAATTTAAAAAAAAACAGATTTTTTTTTTCAATAATTTTTTGGTTTTTTAGGGAAATTCAAAAAATTAATTTTTTTAGAAAAATTAAAAAATTTTTTTAAAAAATTTCAATTTTTTAAAAACCTTTTTTTTTCATATTTTTTTGACCTATTTTCTTAGACCCAATAATTTCAAGTTTTATCTCTTTAAATATCCCCAAAATGTTTTTTAAATAAAAAATTTTTTGGGGAAAAATTTTTCTTGCTTCAATTTTTCTAGCACTCAAAATTTTTATTGTTTGAAAGTTGTTGCTACAATTTTTTTTTACAATAAGTTTTATCAACTTACTGAACCTTTATTTAATTATTTTGGGTATAAAATAAATGCACAAATAAATTTTTCAATTGTTATTTGGGTAATTGTGTCGAAAATTGCGGCAACGCCGATTTTGACCGATTTTGTTATACGGGTGCTTTTTGGGGCGCTGATCACAAATCTGAAAGAATTTTTAGACGAAAACGTTTTGTTTCTGAGATATCCATCATCAAACTTGAAAATTAAATTAACCTTATTTTCACTATTCCTCCTTCTTTTTGCATAACGTATGTTTAAAAGGTGTTTATAAAATATAGTGAAATTGGGGTTGGTTTGATTTTTGGTTTTTTGATAATCTCGAAAAAAATTTTTTCATTTTAAAAATTCCCCAGATTTTTGATCAGCGTTCCAAAAAACCTTTTTATATCGCAATTGGTGAAAATCGGGGGATAACTTTTTCCCCAAAAAATACCGGTTTTATTTCAGCAAACGTTCAACTGCCTTCTAGGTTACCTTAATTGTATAATAATTAAAGGTTGGTACTCTCAAAATCACTAAAATATTCACCAAAATAGCCGGATTGCTGCTAGAAAATAGCGCGTCTCATTCTCCTTGCACAAAAGAAAAGGTAAAATTTTACTTATTTCACAGAACGCCGATTTTGATGTTTTTTTTTGCATACGGGGATTATCTGGGGCACACTGATCACGAATCAAAAAAAAATCTCTGGTTTTTGAGTTATTAGACTTCCAAGTGGATTAACCTTAAATTTTACACTCCCTAAAATTCCTCCTTCTTAAAATTGATTACTATCAAATCAGAACATAATGTAGGAGCCTTACATATTAAACAAATACATTAAAATTTGCAATATTTTTTGCTTATTTTAAGTAAAAAAACACCTCAAAAAACCCAGTTTTTCCTTTTTGACACTTACCTAAATATGAACTAGGCAACCATTTATACATCATTTAAACAACATATCTTTAAAAATATAATTTGCTAATGTGGATATATTTATATGTGGGTAAAATATATATATATATATATATATATATATATATATATATATATATATATATATATATATATATATATATATATATATATATATATATATATATATATATATATATATATATATATATATATAATTATTTATTTGTCTGTCCCGTGATTCTGAAGTTATGGCTTGAGCTAAAATCATGAAATTTGGCACAGTGGTAGTCTTTAGAGTGGCTAGAACCTAACGAAAGGCCCTTTTTTAAGGGGGCAAAAATAGGAAAAAAATGTTTTTTTTAAACCTAGGCGTCTTCGGAAACGGGGGGGTATTAATATTGTCTCTTGCCTTGCGGAGACAGGCTTTTCGTCTAGTACGATATAAAACGGGATTCATTTAAAGTGTTTTTTTACCAAAAATAAGCAATCAAATATTGTAAATTTTAATGTATTTGTTTAATGTAAGTGCTCAATCAGTGTATGTTCCCAATAAATGTTAATAAGTTTCAAGAAGGAGGAATTTTAGAAATAAGAGTTCACTTTGGTGATAGTTCACCTGAAGGCTTAATAAGGCAAAAACCAGCCGGATTTTTTTTTAAATTTGTGATATACGCCTCCGTATGCAAAAAAATATCAAGGTAAGCGTCATGTCTGATAGGTAAAATTTTACCAAAGAAAAATTACAGCAGAAAATATTTACGCAAAAAATCTTTTTAATCTGTAAAAACAGCTTTTAAAACTTTTCCCTGTCAAACTGTTTTTAGTTTACCGTTTTTTACCTTGTTATTAAATATTATATTATACACTGTTTTTTCGACAATAAAGATTTATGTGTTAAGATATCTATTTCATATAGTTGTTAAGCTGGGTATCCAATGCGCGAACATTATACGCGCAACCGTTTAGTAAAACAAGTCTCGCGTTGTGGATAAGATAGGTGAGCGGATGGCTAGTCGTTTTTTGGGTGTGAATCGAAGTGTTTCGCCTTGTTTTTTCGCTTCGGGTAAACACACACGTATTTGAAGCTTCGAATTGAACCAGGTGGACGCATTCACTCGTCTGCGCAAACTGATGGCTCAACTGTTGCTCTATCGTTTGCAATGGCAACAAACAGTGGGTTCCACTGTTTTTTTGCGAAAAATTGACAAGACGATTATCGGATTTTTAATAAAAAATTTTTAATGATCGAAAAACAACGGATTCATAATGATTTTTGCAATTGATAATTTAAAAGTTTAAAATTTTGACTTTTGACCGCAAATTTGAGGGTCATCCGATAATATTTCGCAATTTTTTAAATTTTTTCTTGTTGCGCATCAAAAGACCAACAATTAAAAAAAAATAGATAAATTAATTTCAACGTTTTTTACAAATTTAACTAGATTTTAAAAAATCAAAAATGTTTAATCTGATGACGAGTCGAACATTTAAAAAAAACTACCAGAACATTTTTTTTCAAAAATGTCCATTTTTCGATTAAAAAAATTGGGAAAATTAAAAAATTGATACATTTGAATTATTTTTCAAATTATTCTATTTTTGATGCGCAACAAGAAAAAAAAATATTATGAAAAATTAATGCATGACTTTTAAATCTTTAGTCAAAAGACAAAAAAACTTGATTTTTTGACTTTTTAAATGAAAAAATCATTATAAAACCATTGTTTTTGAAGTTTCAAACTATTTTTTTATAAATCCTATGATGAGTAGAACATTTAAAAAACAACTAACCAGAACTAACCAAAACATTTTTTTAAATGTCAATTTTTTATTAAAAAAAATAGTAATATATATATATATATATATATATATATATATATATATATATATATATATATATATATATATATATATATATATATAGTATATATATATATATATATTATATTATTATTATTTCTATTTAATTGAAAAATTGACATTTTATTTTTTTTCTAATTATTCTATTTTTGATGCGCAACAAAAAAAAAATAGAAATATTATAAAAAATTAATGGATGACCTTTAAATATTTAGTAAAAAGTCAAAAAACTGATTTTTCCACTTTTCAAATCAAAAAAATCTTTATTTTGAACTTCAAACAATTTTTTTTCATAAATCCGATGACGAGTTGAACATTTAAAAAAATGTAAATACCTTCATTTTTCGATTTTTATGGCGAAAAAACAGTGAAGCCCTACTTCTATATAAATACCGTTTGCTCAAAACAGGGATTTCGCGAATAATTTTCGCAAAACAGATGCGCGCGTAATTTTCGCACAGTGGAAACGCAGCTTTAGAGAAAGCTACATGCTTTAAATGTTTAATAAGATAAGCACAAGTAGAAAAGGAAGGGTGCACATATTTAATTTTTTATTGTGCACATTTTGAAAGCTTAATGGCACTAAAAGCAAAATATATCAGTATTATATAAATAGCATCAAATTTAATTAATTAGAATCCGTAACAAGTTTGTTTAAAGCAATTTAAAGGTGTTTTTACTGTTTGAAATACATACTTTCAAAATGTTTTAAGATTTGTATCTTAAAAGTTATTAAGATACTCACTAAAATAGACGGACAGGAAGAAAAAGGAAAAAAATTCCTACAAAAAAAACTTTTCCCGAAAAAAATTTTTTTAAAACCCCCTTTAAATTTTCTTTAAATTTTGATGCTACATTTACAAAATTACAAAAATAGCATTTTTGAATGCTAATGGAACAAAAAATAAATTTTTTTCGTTGTAAATTTTTTGTCTTATTTTAGGCTCCAAAAATTTTGTAATTTACTAACTAAAACCTAATTAATAAAAATAGTTGAAACTAAATAAATGTGTTTTATTTAAAACCTATTTTTTTAGAAAAAAATACATTTAAAAACAACTAAAGCTCATTACAAAAACGATGAGTATTTTTTATAATCAAAATCGTTGCTCTTAGCATATCTGAAGCCTTGGACTAGTGTCCAACTAAAGGTCAAAGGAAATAGAAAAGGGAGAGAAACCAAGGAAGTTTAAAGGTGTATGGAAGGCCAATGCTGTAAAACAAAATTGTCCAGGCGTGCAGGGCAGCGGGTTGGGGAATCGGCCCGGGTTTTTTCCCCAAAAGAATGTAGGTCAGGTCCGGATAATTTTTTATAACCATGTATAAAGTTTTCATCAACAAATGTCAAATTCAGACTAACTATACATTCACTGTTTTTTTTTTATTTTTTTGCACAACATTATTGGTTAATAAACGAAACCATTACGGAATATTTAAAATTATTGTGTAATATTGGATATATTATCTGATTTAACATGGAAAGAAATGATGGCGCCACTTCACAGTCTTCTATTTAAATGGTTAATATTTTTGGGAGTTTTGTATTTTTCTAAAAATTTTTAAAAAAAAAATTGACCACACGATTTTTTAAATAAATTTCAAACATTGTTATTTTTTATGTATTTATCACAAATTTTGTGAAAAAAGAAGGGCAAGATTGTGTAAATGAGTTTAATCTAGTTTTTAACCCTCCGAAAAAACTCGTTTTTTTGGGAAAAAAAAAACCCCTTTTTTTTTTAAAAAAAAACCTGAAAAAAAAAACAAAATATGGAAAAATTCTAGTTCTAATTATATTTTAATATTTATTAACAAAATGTTTACAAAAGTGAACAAACATTATCATGTATTTCTGTATACTTTTTTAAAGCCTATATACTTCGTTTCACGAAGGTTTGTACTTTCGTCATCAATGACGTCATTACTTGGAAAAAAGGGTTGTCGTAGCTAATTCATATAAATTCAATGCTGTTCACATTTTTAATTAAAGTTAGGCAATATTGATGAAAAATAAAAGTTTAAATGCGTTCTTTAGAGCACGTTCAGAATGGTTTTCTAATAAAAATTTTAATTTATCATGATCCAAATTTCACCAATAAAATTTTTAATTTTTTTAAGGGAAAACTAAGCTTAAATCAAAAATCGATTGGACCAGAGTTATCGGCGGATTCAAGATTCTCTTTATCTCAGCCTAAAAATATCTAGACTTAACGTTATTCTTGTCTCAATTTTGTTTTTTTTTGTGTTTCTCATGTGAAAGACCATCGAAACCCCGATTTTTGAAAATTGGTGTTTTAATGGCATAATGGAACAAGTAATTATCCGAATACAACATTTTTAGCAAGATTTTAATTTTTTTAAAACCCAAAAGTGTTAATTAAGCCTTATAAAAACCCCAAAGAAATACCTGCGATATAACGATTTGCAGTTATTTTAAACTCTTTCCGATTTTCGGGCTAAAAAAAAACGGTCTTTAAAATTGGGGTTTTTTTTTATAATATTCTTGTACCGTGCTATCTTATACCTTGCTAGCAACAAACGTTTTCAAAGAAATATAGTCATAATTTTTTTAATATGTACACCAATAACAAACCACAAGAATAAACAAATTCTTTCCTCTAAAACTCAGTAAGTAGTAACAGGTTAATTCCCGCATCTCTTCCCGTGTTAAATAGTCAATATCAATAAGGGGTTTTAAAACATATTTTGTTCACCTTCTGAATACCGTCGAGGCATTTTACACAATAAAAATAGAAAATAAAAATAAAATCTGACCTTACTTTTGACAAAACAATTTTTTTTACAAATTTGAAAAATGACATAATTTTATAACCCATATTTTTTTAAGTGTTTTTAGCTGCTGAACGGCAGCCATTTTTTTTTAAGAAACAACCAACCTTTTTTAGGGGATTAATTTGTTTCAGTCTGTTTTTTTACCTTTTTTAAATTTTTTAAAAAAGGTAAGGAAATTGAAGTCAAAACCCTTTAAACGAAATATACCTAAGTTTTAAAAAAAGACCTTTTTTATATCAATAAAATTTGGATGATATTGAGAACAAATTACTTTTCGACCCTCTCTGTACATACAAAAATCCTTTCCACACAAAAGCAAAATTACACAAAAAAGGTGACTCACATAGGAATTCGTCGGAAAATTTTTCATCCAAATTGGCTAAAACCCGCGGAAGTATATTTTCTGGAGGGGTGAATTTTGGGCAAAGTACCCCTTTACGATATGTCGCGAGAATCCGGGTCAAAGTTACTTCTCGGGGGTTTTCGGGGTCATTCAATCTGCTCTCGAAACAAATGAGGCTTTTGGTTGGCTTCGCGGGGGTAATTTTGGGCCCAAATATACCCCCCCCTAGCCACCCCCTAATTGAGCCCCAAAAACCCCTAAGGGGGGGCTTTTGGGTTAAATTAACCCCCCCCCCGGGTAATTTCCCTTTGCGAGTTTTGGGGCCAATTTGGATCAATATTTTGCTTAATCCAAATTCGCAATAAAATTGATAACATTAGGGCAATTATGTTTCAGAAATTGTAACCCTTAACAAAAAAACAATAACGCCAAAAACTAGCAACGTCAAATAATGTTATACAGGGGTAATCGGTGAGATTTAAAGGGCCT
>JAHBCN010000875.1:144083-160538 GCA_019359885.1 Listronotus oregonensis
TAATAATGTCCATGACCATGATAATTAGAAATGCACTGGATCCATCCATGGAAATGAAATAGATTGCTACCATGACCCTTAAAGTTCTACTTTAATAAATATAAAAATAAAATCATAGGTCAACCGTAGGCAAACCCAGGCGTGTGTTTTGTATATTGTATCACTGTGTATTATGTTTAAAGCTTTAAATTAAAGCCTGGCAACAAGGAAGCCGCGAGTGTTTAGTGTGTCGTAAAAAGTGTCATTGTATCGTAGGAGTTATCGACGCTGTTTCAACAATTGACACCCAGAAATAACAAAAAAAGTTAGTAATACATAGTTACCCATGACTAACCTTTATATATTTTTTTTTTTGTGAATAAAGTTTGTTATAATTAAGATTACCCTAATATTCTGCAGAATACTTTTTTATTTATTTGACACCTGATTTTGAGGACCTATATCAGCTCCTGACGTTTTATTTTTCTCAGGGGTATAAGTGAAACACAAGAAACCATAGTGGAACCTTCCGCAGCTGTTGAACCTGTGGCAGCGCCGATATCAAGTAAGTTTTTAACATTTATAAAAAATTTTCATTTAAGTGCCATCTTATCACAAAAGTTTCCGGCCGAATTAACCCACTTCTCGTTCCAAAAAAAACGTAACCCGACATCTATTATTACTATCAGTGTTGTGATATATCTGTGTGTAAAACAGTCGTTAAGGCTACTTTTAGTTAGTACGGACACCCTATTACCCAGATTTAGCTCCCAGCCACCTTTAGCTGTTTGCCAAATTGAATCGGAGCTGAGAAGAGAAAATTTACCTGTGATAAAAAGAAATTCAGACAGCTTTAGATGCCTATTTTGCAGTCAAGGATAAAATCTGTTTTTTGCTTGTAAAGAGATTCTTCCCAATATAATAAACGTTGTGAATATGACAGTAACACTATATTTTAAAATATTTACCTTCAATCTACCTCAGGTCCGAAACTTTCATGGCGCAACGTTTACAAGGTGTGATACTGCGCAGCGTCGTTGTCGTATTTGCAAGAATAAACAATAGAATATTAGTTTATATTGAGGAAAAGTGATACTTTTCATGGCGCGCTTGTGTTTAAAAGAGCAAGCCATGAAAAGTGACTTTTCCTCCAAATAAAACATGCTGTTTTTTCTTCAAACGTCGACAAATTAATGCAAAAAACATCTTTTTTTTAATAGTGATAATTATTAAAGATAAGTTGGTTCGCAAGGCGGCTTAGACCGATGTCGGTGAATAGTTACTATAGTAATGTAACATAAAGCTGTCAGTGGACACTATCCACAATAATAATTATTTTTTTTAATTGCTTCTTCGATTGCGTTTTAATTTCGTATTGATAGGCAGTTATTGAGTAAGTACATTTAGTATTTAATGGAGTAATAAAAAAATAATTTAGTTTCGTTTTTAGTTTAATAAACATTGAGTTGTTGACGCTTTTTTTGTTGTTTGCATCTATGTTGCAATAATAACACTTTTTCCTCCGCCGGGGGAAAGTGAAAAATAATGCTACAGCGGCGGGGGGAAAATGAAACTTCACGGTCGCCTACACACCCAAGTAATGACGGATTTACTGACGTTTAAAGAAAAAGGAAATTTATAACGGTTCTGCGTTGATTTTCGGTTGGTTGTTTAGGTTATTGGTTCTGATTTCCTTTCTAAGGTTAGTTTTGTGAATGTTCTGTGGTAAAATTTTGTTTTTGTAGAGGTATTACAGTGTTTAATATAAATAATAATCTTTGTTTGACCTAAAATTGGCATTGCACTAACTGTTAAGTTTTAATTTATGTCTCATTTTTGTGCGTAAGTGTATATTACAAATAAGTGATATTTTATGTTATTCAAAAATATCCCTTGTTAAGTCTAAATAACTTTTTATGCTGGTTTACAAGTATTTTTCTAAGAAACTGATTCTTTCCATGCAAACCTCATTTAACATGTTCGCTACATAGGGTGTTGTGTTTCGACCCCATAGACCACAATATTTAGGTAAACTTTTATTTGGGAAAACAAAGGCATGTGTATACAATTCAAAAACACTTATACTAGATGCTACCACCTGACACTCATATGAGCCGAAGCATTCCACAGACTGTGTTTAAAAACAAAACCGCTACAGTATCCCTGAATTTTTAAACTAGCATTTAGTTTTATAATGTAGCCGGCTCACATTTGAGTCGGCGGTCTATTTTAATAATTGTACTGGCTCATATATGAGCCGTTTGGTATGGAACGTGTTAAATTTAACTAAGGCAACTCTCTCGATGACGTCATGCGCAAACCGAACTAATTTTTAAACCCCTGTGTATCATTCCTTGTATTGGTTGCGCCATGGGAAACTTTTGGGGCGACCCGACCCTCGTGTATAAAAATTAATTTTTAGTTTATCTTTATTCCCTTTTTTACAGCGGTACAACTGGAAGGCGAACCCGAGTACTACATAGCAACCTATCCATATCAGTCGCAAGAACCCGGTGATCTAACCTTCAACGCGGGCGACCAAATCGCCGTCTACAAGACGGAAGGCGATTGGTGGACCGGCAAGTTAAATGACAATATCGGGATATTCCCAAGTAATTATGTGCAAAAAATTGATGTAAGTACCAGTACTTGTAACTTTGAAAAAAATGCAGTGTTTTCAATGTGAAGCTATAAACATGGTTGTTCTTGTAAATTTTGTTGTGTTGTACCAGGGAAGTTTATAATTATTGTCCTTAACATAGAGCTGATAATTTGGAAGTGTTGGACCCAATATGGTCCTTAAATTTGGTAATTTCGAAAAGTATTTTTACGGCTCGATCCACTGTGCAATAAACGTCCACGAATTTAATACCAAAAAATCACATGCTAACCGTATATGTATAAAGAGTCGGTATTTATTAGAAGTGGGGGCTCTACTGTTTTTTGGGCCCTAAAAATTAAAAATAAAATAAAAATGTTTGAAACTTCAAAAACAATGATTTATGAAGATTTCATTTGAAAAATCGAAAATCTTTTTTTACTTTTGACTAAGATTTGAAGGACATGCATAATTTTTATAATATTTCTATTTTTTTCTTGTTGCGCATTAAAAATAGAATAATTTGTTTTTTTTTCCAAAAATATAAATTTTGAAATAAATTTAATTTAAAAAAATATTCTGGTACTGTTTTAATTCATTGTCATCGGTTTTAAAATTTTTGATTATTTTAAATATTGTTAAAATTTTGTAAAAATCTTAAAAACTGAGCTATCAATTTTTTTAATTAAAGAAGTTCGCTTTCAATTGTTTCCCAAATTTTAATCCATGAAAAGATAACGATCCTACCCTGTTTCAAACGATTCTTTGGACGGATGAAGCTACGTTTACACATCGGGAATATTTAACGACGCAATACGCACAGCTGGGCAAGACAAAATCCCAGGAAATTTCGAAGAGATTAAATACCAAGGGAGGTCTTCTCTTCATGTCTGGTGTAGTGTGCTAACAATAGAATTGTCGGGCCAAATATTCTATGAGGGATCCTTAACTGAAGAAAGATATCTCAATCTTCTTGAAAACGATATTGAGGACATTTTAGAAGAATTGCCACTGAAACGTATCGCAAGATAATTTGGCAACAAGACGAGCGCCCCCCTGCTGTTCGTCAAGCTGTGCAGTATCTCAATCGCCGATACAATCAGTGGATTGGACGTTAACGCACTATTAGATGTCCACCTAATAGTCCAGATATTACATTTTTGGACATTGTTCTATGGGGTCCCTTGAAGAATTTCGTTTACCAAAATGGGAACACAAACACGGAAGAAATGAGAGAAAAATTGTAAATGAAATTAATCGTCTTAACCAAGAACCTCAAATAATATCGGCGAGCTTAGAAAGGCTAAGGAGGGGTTATAGATCATGTTTCGAAAATAACGGGGGTCATATAGAACATTTAAATTATTAGTTATATTTTACCTCGTAATGTATTTTAATTTTTCGTTTATTGTAATTTTGCTGCTTGGTTTAGAAATAGATATGTCATATCATTTTTAGCATACAATATAATTTGAAGCCGTTCTTCTGATGAAAACCTCATTATAAAACTACTCCAAAAAGTAATAAACGTATTTTAAAATTCTTGACTTTGACAAATAAGCACCTGTGACCTGTAGCAGCCAGGTTTCAGGTGAAACTATCCTTATAGTAATATATACCCAGCAACCCCTATATCACCGAATTCCTCGTGAAAATCTCTATCTATTGATATAAAAATATACGGGGTATTTCATTTAAAAAATACGTTACTCGTGCTGTAACTCTTTTGTTTTGTTTCAAATGTTTTTCTGGTTAGATTATTGAATTCTACGGAAAAAATACACGAAATGGCTATATTCGTTTTTTAAAAAAGTACAGGGAAGTTCAAAAATAAAGCCCTGTTTACTTTAAAATGAATAACCCTGTAAAGGACAATAATTATTTTTCTTCCTTTGTGTCGCCATCTTATTAATCACGACTTGCATGCGACATTTTGTGTGTGCCCGTTGCTTTTTCCTAACCATTAACCTCATCCACACAGACCGCTACGACCGCAACGGCCGACGAAACACTCACCACCACCACCACCACAACCCGCAAGCTTCTTCAGGAGTGTCCGCCGAGGCGGTCACGACGGCTTTAGAAGAACTTTAGCAATGCCAACACTCAGAGTCGATAACGAAGTGTCTCAGATAAATGAGAACAAAGGCGGCGACAAGCCGTTTGACATGTCTGTGACGTCCAATGCTCAGGTTTGTGTGTGGATTTTTAAAACCAAGCTTTATCTGTAAGAAAAATAAGAGTTGTTTGATGTACGAGGTGGAAGGCATGTTTTTGCTGGAAACCCTCCAGAAAGATGTATGTAACACGTTCCCTCTCAAAAGGGCTGGAGCATTTGTTGAGGTAGCTTACTCGCAAAACGGCTTTTCTTAAGAATTAAATGAAATTGAAATATGGGATTAATAAAAGTGTCTGCTTTATGTAACTGAAAAAAAAAGTTTTTTTTTATTGTCTGTCATGTACGAAAGCCATATGCATTCATTTCGGAATATCTGAAAACGGTCCTTATTATTTTTTTAAACTAATGCAATATAAATCAAAGTATTAGACAATTTAAAAAACAAACTAAATTCTTTGACCGTCTTGTTAAAAAGATATTGATTTTTGAAAGTTTACTAGGTCTGTTTGTTATTAAGAAATAGTGTACACATTTTTTTAAGTAATCCCCTTATGGAAGGTGTATTTTAGGAATAGATGGTCCAAAATTGTAAAATAGTGTAAAATATAACGGAATAACTAACAGATCTCATGTGTTGTGTGTTAGTGATGTAACGAATATTCGCATTTGCTAATATTTGCATATTTTTTGCATATTCGCATTCGCAAAATTTCTGCGAATGTTTTGCATGAATATGAATATCAGAAAAAAAAACAATTTTAATATAAAATTGGGTTAATAAAATCAAAATTCATTCATGTCTGCTTTTTTATTACAAAAAAAGTAAGTTAACCTCGTATTCACTTTATCATTTGGTATTATTTATTTATTAACTTTACTTTAAGCAGCAAAGCTTAACAATTAACTTTTCATTAGAACTTATAAGACAAAAAAATACATAATGCAATGTAAATAACCAAAAAAAATCTATGCAATTTTATCAGTTTATGGTGCCAAATTTGAACAAAAACTGAATATTCACATTCGCGAATATCAGTAGCAGATATTCGCATTCGCAAGAGGGCGTAACAACCAACACCAAGTAGAAAAATGGGATTTTATAGAAATTTGTCTAATGAAAGTATATCGATGATATCATTTTCATATTTACTGATCATTTCCTCACATTTTTTTCTAAAACGTTTTGTTCTATCTATCAAAAATAAAGCGGTGGGGGAAGTTCAATTGTTTTTAAACAAACCAAGATTTCCCCGTTTCTTTTGACCGTTTTTAGCAAACTTAGGCTCATATGAAAGAGCATAATTTGCACTACAAAACCTTATTTGGTTTTGAATTTTTTGACTTTGCTGTCGCCGCTAGATGGCGTTGACTGAAATGGTAGCAAATTTTTGAGTTTTTTCAAAAAAAAAAACAAATGTAATGGTATATTAATTTTTATATATTTTAAAGGAGGATAAATTTCTCTAAATTTAATAAAGAATTATTATCCTTTTTTGATTTTTTTAACTTATTGCATTTTTTTAAAAAAAGGCGACTTTTTATTCATAAAAATAGGAAATTTTTGGAAAAAAAAAATTTGGGGCTTTTTTTTTAACAAACGGTTTTAAAAAAAAATTTTCTCTGACCTTAATTTCGGGAAAAAGTAGTAAATATTTATTACTAAAATCATTTGTCCTAACCTTTTTTAATACCAAGCCTGGTTTCTACATTGGAATTGGTTTTATCAAAAAACATCATCATCGGAAACCTTCCAAGGAACATCACAAAACAATGGGGTTGGGACTTAATCAGTAAATTTTTTTTAATTTTAATTTACTAAAAAATTAAAAAATCAGTTAGAGTATGAAAGGAAAAACCGGACACTGCCCTCCAAGAAAACAATGCCACCCAGGGCACTTATAGAAGGAAAACCCATTGGGATGTGGGGGACTAAAAAGGAAGGAAGAACAGTGGGTGGTCCCTGCATTACTGGAAACCAAATTTAAAATCAGGGGAATCAACCCACCAGAAGGTGGAGAAGAAAAGGAAAGTTTATAGGGTAACTAATAACTTCAAGGTTTTTTAAATTTTTAAGAAAAAATAAAAAGACAGAAAGCCCTGTAACTGAGTTTAAAAACAGGAAAAATTTAAAACTTGGGTATTTTTATTTTTCTAATTTAATTTTAACAAATTAAAAATAAAATTATTTAACATAAAAAAATAGGTTGCTTTGTGGAAAAATGCACAATCTATGGAAAGATTCCCCCGATAGGAGCAAATTTTTTTTATCAAAACCTTGAAGCTTTGCTCTTTTTAAAATTTAATTTTTTTCATCTTGATAGCTCCTTTTTTAGGAGATATTAAGATTATCTAGCATGTTTACATAGTCTTATGTAGAACATAAAGGTGATGCGATACTTTTTGGCGCAATGTAGTTATATGGCTTTAAGTAGTTTTTTGAAAATTTAGTAAGAAATTTAAAATTTGGTAGGGAAATATACAGGAAAATTTTATACCAGTTGTTTTAAGCCAATCAGATGCCTTGTTTTTGACAGGTTGCTATGGCAACATTCGAATTTTTCGAAAATTTTTTCGGTTACGTGACCTAGTTAAAAAATTAATAAGTGATAATTTCCCTGGCTTGACAGTTGTCACGTGCAGATGTCAGAATAATAACAAAAAAATATTGGTAAAACGTCATTCCACCAATGAGCTGCAGCAGTCACAGCCAACTTCGCAGATTTTATGTTTCCTACCTAAATACTTACCGCGTTAAATTGTCATCGACTTTGCAAGAGAATAATTAATTTTCCCTTTTTCTAGTGGGATAAGATTTTGACTATGAATAAACGTGTTCAGTTCGAGATTTTAAGAATCGTTTTTTTTTACGCAAAGGAAGTGAAAAAAAACAAATTCAAACTATTTTTAAAAACTATCCTCTAGTACTATAATATTTTGAGGTTCAAATAAATATAATCAACCTGATACAAAGATGCAAACCTTATTTTACTAGAGTACAAAGGGAAAATTTGAAAAATGATGATTTAATAAGCTATAACCACAATATACGGTAACAAGAATACGTTTTCCCAAACTCTAGTTCTATGACATTGTGTAATTTTATTAGAGTGTAATTAACTTAAACCAAAGATCCCAAAACCTTATTCTACTGCAGTGCAAGGAAATGAAAAAAAGATAAAATATTATACTTAATAAACACGGACTAACTGCTTATTTTTTTTTTTTTTTTATGGATAAAAAATTGACCAAACCTTTTATCTTTTTAGACTTTTCCCTTTTGGGAAAAAAAAAAAAATAAACAGAATTTCTATTTAATACTCAATCACAAACAAAATTTTTTCTAGGCACGACTTTGAAACGTCAAATGTCAAAAAAGTAATAAATTAGCCACCTTATATTAAAACACCAAACCTCAAAAAAATAAACGCTTACGAATTGTCAAATTGTATTTTTTTTTTTAAAAAATTTTTGGTTTTAAAATTTTTGTACCGAATCTCGCAAGCGAATCTCCGTAAATTTTTTCTTTTGTTTGAATTTTTAAGAAAATTTACCTCGGTGAACCCGGAAATTTTAAATTCGCACTTCAAAAATTTCCGGAAATAATTCAAGCTCTAGGGAATTATAATTTAAATAATTAGTACATTTTAAAGGAAAATCCAAGAAGAGTTCAGATTATTTTGTAAAATAGAGACATGGTTAAAAAATCCAAAAATATTTAAAAGAAATCTGAGGAAATTTTGAAGAAGAATAAAAAACGCAAAAAAATTATAATGCTTTATTTTAAAGTGCAATATATAAGTATATTTAAAAATATGTACGCAAATTTTCAGTTAAAATGCATTTAAAACACTGATGGGGCTTAAGACAAGATTTTTTTGTTTCCTCAAATTTGTGCTTTTCTACAAAATGCATAAAAATTGGGTCCATTTTTTAATCTTCAAACCACAGACCACAAACACCAAATTTAATTAATTTATTTAAAGATAAACTTTAAACACCCAGGTACTTATTGTAATTCAAATAATTAAAATAGACTTGAAAAATAAACACATAAGTAAAAGATCCCAGCTAATCTTCTTTCCTTTGTCCCCACACAACGGGAACAAGTCCCTTGAGTTTTTGGGGAATCCCAGATCGTTATTCTTGACATATCCATTAGCCCCCGATCGGGTCTGGCATGATGGGTTTCAACAAACTTCCTTTTTACCAAACTACCTTCTTACGGTCTTCCACCTAAGTTTTTCTCTTGGCTAGGGTTCATTCCGGAATTCTCGGCTAAAATTTCCCGGGGGAAAAAACGGCTTTTTTCCCCGGGGAAATCAAGCTCGAGAAAACTGGGGAAAAACTCGAGAAATCATATTTGAGTCTATGAAATTAAAAAAATAAAACTATTTGCGTTTGCCGTTTGTTTTAAACGCGCGGCGGCGGGCAGCACGGTAAAACGCAGTGGTATCCTTTGATCTTGCCGATCCCCGCGGCTAGCCTTTTGGCGGCGTGGGGTTTTCCCATAATACAATAAAAAGGGAATACACCAAAAGCCAACCTGGAAAATTATTCCCTAGTTGTGGGGGTTTTTTTTACAATGGGGAAAAAAAAGGGAAATTTTTTCTAATATCGGGAATTTTCAACTTTGGATTTTTTTTCAGTTCAATTTATAAATTTCAGCCCAATTTATAAATTTTTAAAAAATTTAAAAGGACTAATGAAAAATACCTAAAATCCTTATCCCCCAGGTTAGGGTTTTTGACCATTGTACTTTTTAAAATTTTCCCAGTTGCGCTGATTAATCTAATACGGGGTTTAAAATTTGTTTGGGATCCCGGGGTTTTGGGGAAACGATCAACTGCTAAATTTGCATTTGTTTTCCCTTTTTTTATTTTTTGGGGTTTTTTCCCACAAAAACTTTAAGGGAAAAAAAAAATTTAAGTTGTGTATTTGTTGTCCCCCAGTAACCGAGACTGAGCAGTATTTTCAGTCGTTACCGGAACGTTAAAAAAAAAAAGCAAATTAATTATCCCGTGAGGCATTAAATGCAGTGTGTTTAATTCGTCTTTCTGGGGAAAAATGCTGCCAAAATTATTCATTAAAAGAAAAAACATTTAAGTCTTATGAAAAAGGAAAAATTTATAAAAAAATTGATTTTAAAATTATTAAAGTTTTTTTTGTTTAGAAACTTTTTTTTTTGTTAATTCATTTTGCTATCTATTTAATTTTTACCATGGGTTTTATTTTTTTGTATTTTTTTTTCTTTTCTGACCCAAAGAAGTCATTTCGTAAATTATTTTTCTATTTAATTTTTTATCTAGGGAATTCTAGGGATTTTTCACAAAAAAAATTGGGAATTTTCAGCGAGCCCGGTTGGCAACACTGTAAAAACACTGTCATTAGTGTTTCGACTCTAGCTGAGGGTTTAGACCTTTTTCAAACTGTAGTACACGCAATTTGTAAATTTCTCGACAACCCGGGAAAACCCGAGAAATTAGCCTCGAGAATTCTCGAGACCCCAAAATTGATAAGCTCGGGAAATCATGAACCCCCACTCTTGGCTCCCCAGTTTTTTTCAATCCCAAAGATATCGGGTTTCTGTAGATGGTCATTCTTCCGCTTCTATCAAAAATTTAAAGCTGTGGTACCCCCCGGCTCAGTGCTGGCACCCACGCTGTTTCTTCTACAAATTAACGATCCTCTCTTTTGCATATTCAATCCCATTCTTGTTTTGTGACGATAGTTCCCCCCACTCTAATTTAATTTTTTGCTACCTTGTAATTTGTTTTGGGGAAAACCCAAACGCAGGTCAATGCAGTATCTCTTTCAAAGGGGCTTTTAAACTTATCTTGGAGGGGCCCCAAAAAAACTTGTTCAGTTTAATCCCCCGAAAAAAAAGCTTGGATTTCCCCCTTTGAGCCAGAAAATATTTCTCTTCTTCAACCTGTATACCCTGTATGTACCCTAAATCAGACCCCATTAATTTTTTTTTTTAATTTTTCCAGCCCCACAAAGGCTGATGCCGTACAACGTGGAGTGGGTGTCTTCAGTGTGGTGAGAGGAGTTTGTTCACGGGATTTAAAATTTTTTGGAGTTGGGAGAAGGAAAAATTTTTGGGCAGCTGGTTCCAATCTTGACACTCTAGGGATGAAGGAACGAAGAAAGCGGGAAGTTCGGGGCCTTTTAACTGAACTGAAAAAGGATGCATAAAAGTTGCACTTCGTGTTGCTCTTTTGGGGAGCTGCCAGAAGGAATTATACTGACCAACTCCTCTGAGCGGGCCGGGAAAATACCTATAGAAGACCCAAAGACCCCCTACAGCCGATGGTGGGCAAGAGGAGGAACCCTTTCTGTGAGCGTTGGATCTTAATAAGACGAACGGCTTTTTTTAAATGGAGTCAGAATGCTAAGTGTTGTAGGGGACGCCATTCCCCAGACATGAGAACAATATTCCAAAGAGGGTCTGATTTGGGATACATACAGAGTGTACAAATTGGAAGAGAAAATTTTCTGGCTCGGAAGAAACCCAATTTTTTTTGAAGCCCCGAAGCTATGGATAAAATGTGTTTGTGCCAGTTGAGGTTATTCTAAAAAGTAACGCCGACAAGATTAAACGACTCTTTGTTCTGCAGAACTTGGCCGCTCATATGTAAGGGATGAGCATTTGCAGATTTTTTTTCCGACGGGAACATGACTGTGTTTTGAGGCATTAAACTGAACAAGTTTTTTGGCGCCCCAATCCAAGATAAGTTTGAGGTCCTGTGAAAGAGATATCTGCATTGACCTGCGCTTTTTTTGAAATCAGGATTACACGGTGGCTTAAGAAATTGAATACTAGAGTGGGGGGTACTATCGTCAGAAAACTATGAATGGGATTGATTGTGGAAGAGAGAAGATCGTTAATGTGAAAGAAACAGCGTGGGTGCCAGCACTGAGCCCTGGGGCACCCCAGCATTAATTTGGTAGAAGCTGCGAGGAATGACCATCTACACTAACTGATATAAGTCGATTAAAAAAAACTGGAAAGCCGAGAAAAGCTTAGGTGGAAGACCTCGAAGGAAGTTTTTTAAAGAAGCCCATCTGCCAGACCTGATCGAAAGCTTTGGATATGTCAAGAGCAACACGGGTTCCCCGAAACTCGGGGACTTGTTCGGGTTGTGTGAGACAAAGGAAAGAAGACGCTGTGGATCTACTGTCGGAATCCATATTGTCTATCATGTAAGATTTTATGTTTTCAAGATACTTTAAGATTTGGGAATTAATGAATTTTTCCATTACTTTGCAAACAACTGAAAGAAGAGATATCGGTCTATATTTGGGAAGGAGATTTTTGGGATCCTTTTTTGGGGACAGGTTACACGTGCAGCTTTCCAACTCCCCGGGAAAAACCCCGTGTCGTAAGAGTTTCAAAAGAGGCGAGTTAAGATGGGTGCAAGCTCGGGAGCAAAATTTTTTTAAGACGATTGCTGGTATGCCACCCAGCCCAGACGTTTTTTTAGTATTAAGAGAAGAAAGAATACGCTTGATCTGTTTAACTTTAAAATTATATCGGACTTTTTATGAGAAACAGGGACAACTTTTGGGAAAGGGGGAAGATTAGTAGGAGGATCAAGCGTAGAATTGGCAGCAAATTGTTTGGCAAATATTCGGCTTTTCCTTTGGAGGTAGAGACAATTCCATCTTCAGAGATTGGGGGGGAAAAAAATTTGTGCAAAAGCTACTAATATTTTTGGCAAAGGACCAAAAAACTGCCATTTGAGCAAGAAAAACTTTTTTTTTATTCGATTGTTAAAATGGTTTTTTCTTTTGAATAGTCTGTTTACTGATTTCTCGCTTCGATGCATGCCTGTCGATTTTCGGGACTGGGGGTTTTAAGAAACTTTTTTTGGGCGAAATTTTAAAAAATCTGGCTTTGTCCGGATTTAGAAAACCACGGTTTGTTTTAAAGTTAAGGGGGGTTTTTTTAGTGTGGGGAACATAGGTCTCAATGCCTAGTTGAATTGTTTCGGGTTTTTGTTTACAAATTTCGGAAGGATCGAAAGTAAAAAACAGGTAGTATCCCAAGGGTACTGGCAAAGACCGTATCAGCCGAACAGACGGTTCGTGGCGGCAGCCAGTTCCCCAAAAAGGTGGGGTAAGATACGGTGTCCAAACCATGGTCGGGACCAAAAGGGCAGTTACTGATGCTTGATGAGTTCGGGGTGGAAGTAAGAAAGAGATTAGGGGTTAGAATTCGGGTGGGAACCTAGGAAAAAGGTAGGTTACATAATTAGATTGGTGAGCGAGTTGCTGATTGCGAAATTTTCTGCTGCTCTGCCTTGTGTATTGTTTTGTGGGTCCCAACCAATCCTTATTATGAACATTAAAATCCCCGAGAACGATTACTTGGGCCCAAAGGAAACTGGGAAAAAAATTGTCGATCTTTATTGAAAAAAAATCAAAAAGCTCGTTGTAGGAATTGTCGGACGGGGGCCGGTTTTACACAGATAAATTTGGAGAAGATCTGAAAAAAAGTTTAAGCCAAAGAATATCGGGGCCCACCCCTTCGAGGTTAGAAACCCCAGCACAAGCCAGGTCGTTGCGAACGTAAGCACAAACGCCGCCATGGGGTCGAAAAAATGAAATAAGTTCTAACCTGGGAAAAGGAGGTGGTTGGTTGCTGTTTTGGGGGCTTCTTGGGGTTTTGGGAGAGATAGTATTGGGGTTTTGGGGGATTGAAGATAATGGTGAACAGAGTTTACGTTGGAGTTCCCATATATTTGTGAAGGATATTAGACTTTTCTGGTGGCCCCCAAATGTCCCTCGCCCGAAGAAGAATGGAGGGGTTTTTACCCGGATAACTTTAAGAAAGGAAAACTAAAAAAAAGGGAAAAAGGAAAGGAAGAAGGAAAACTGACTCACCGCCCAGAACTGAAACGTCCTGAGACTTCACGAGTCCTTTAAAGGGCAAGTGGGGTTTGGGACCGCCTCAGGCGGGAAAGCTCCTCTACCGCCTTCCAAATATATTGTTCCATGTCTGGGGAATGGCGTCCCCTAAAAACACTTGGCATTCTGGACCCATTCAAAAAAGAGCCGTTCGTCTTATTAATGATCCCCGCTCCGAAAGGCCCCGAAACCCCTTTTTTCGTTCCTTTTTTCCTAGAGTATGGAACCGCTGCCAGCAAAATTTTTTCCCTTTTCCTCCCAATCTCCCAAAAATTTATGTCCCGTGTGAACAAACTTCCCCTCACCGCCAAAGCACCCAGGGCGTTGTCTTAAGCATCACCCGTGAACTGTCCCAAGATAAAAAAATTAAATTTTGCAGGTTAGGGTCACTTTAAAAATTAAAAATGAAATGAAAAATAAGGAACAATGACAGAGATAAACGTATGTAGGGGGCCACAAAGGGAGGTAGTCGGCTATATCTCGAAACTACAATAGTAAAACTTTCGAAAAAAAAAAATTTTTAGTTTAAAGTGCCCAAAGAGAAATTGCTGAAAATTATTTTCAAGTCTGTGGGAGGGCCCCTAGGGGGCTGGGTAACGTCAAAACATAAAAATATACATTTCTAAAAAAAATATCAAATAAAGTGTATCAATAAATGGTACTATTTTAATCTTTAATGTTTTCTAAACAAAGAAGTTTCCCAAGTGTAATTTTTGTCAGTTCTAAAATAAATGGTGGGGGAAGGTTAAAGTTTAATGTAGAAATGTGCTAATAACTCCGGATTACTTTAACCGAATTTAGTGAACTTGGTCTCGTTTAGAAGAGCATTTTAAGCATTATTTTCAGGTGTATAAACTATTGTACACTCTCCCCACAAAGCTGCAGGGGCGTCAAGGAAAAAACTCCTATTTTACGTTTTTTTTTGAAAAATTTAAATACAATGATAAAACCTTTTTTACATATTTAGATGGAGAAAAAATCCAACAAAACGGCAAAAACCCGCAATTTCTTTTCAAACCGAATATATTAGAAAAAATATAAATACGACATAGAGACTTAACGCTTTTAAAGGACACGATGTTTTCTACTAGGCCGATTTATTTAGGTAAAATTAAATTTATAAATTTTTCAAAATCTAATGACGTACTTGTAATGTTTATTTTTTTAACCCATTTAACTATATTAGACAACATTAGATAATTACCAACCTATAAGTGTAATAATCCATCGATGGTCCTTATCAAGTTAGCTCTGAAAAAAAAAAGGATGCTAAGATTAAAATCCAACAATTTTTATTTTAAAATAATTTTTAGTGTTGTGCTATTGTTTTTTTTTAAAAATCCCTTTTGTTGTTGAAGAAGCAGTTGATATTTTGCTACTTATTTTGAGTGTCTGAAAAATGCGACAATAGCTGCAAAGCTGTATGCATTGAGATATCCTCAGAGACGCCAGTACGGCACCAGAATGTTCATTTGTTTAGCAAATCGCTTTCGTACCAGGAAGTGTTCTTCCCCCCTTTAAACCCGCAGACGCCGTAGAACTGGGGAAAATGTCATAGTCATCAACGTTTTGCTTATGTAGAGTTTAACCTCGCAACAAAGGCATTTTTAAACAACACAATGGCACAAAAATAAAAATAATATTTTGAAATAAAAATTGTGGGATTTTTTTTACATTTCAGCATCCTTTTGTTTTCAAAGTAACTCGATAAGGACCACGCCTGATGGATTATTACAGTTATAGGTTGTTAATTATATAATGTTGTCTAATATCTTAAATGGGTTAAAAAGTAAAAATCATGCAGTATTCATTGGATTTTTTAAAAATTTATACATTTTTTTTATCTAAAGAAATCGGCCTAGTAAAAACATTTGTCGCTAAATAAGACGTCTCTATGTCGTATTTTTTATTTTTTCTAATTTAAAAGAGATATTAAATTGCGGTTTTTTCCGTTTTTTGGGATTTTTTTTTAAATTAAATATGTAAAAAAGGGATATATCATTTATTTTAAAATTTTGAAAAAATTTCGTAAAATAAGTTAGTTTTACCCTTTACGCCCCTAGCGGGGTTTGTGAGATAAGTGTACAATGTTTATACACCTGAAAATAATGTTTAAATCTCTTCAAAACGGATCAAGTTTACTAAATTGGTTAAACAAACCGGAGTTATTAGCACTTTTCTAAATTAAACAACCTTCCCCCCCCACTTTTTTTAAAAACTGACAAAAATTCACCTGAATTTCGTTTTAAAAAATTAAAGAAAAAAATAGTACCCTTATTGGTCCATTTTATTTGATCTTTTTTAGAAATTATATTTTTATGTTTTTTACGTTACCCCCCACCCCCGGGCCCCTCCCCGGCTTGAAAATAGTTTCCGCAATTTCTCTTTACTTTTTTCAAAAAATTTTTTCCCCCAAAATTATACTATTTAGTTTCTGAGATATACCACACCTCTCTTAGGGCACCCACATTTTTATGGGATAGAAGAGAAAAACCGTACAAGACCCTGGCTGGTCTTTCTATTTTTTTATTCTGAACTAGCCATTTTTTAAAATCCGATAAAGCCAAAAAATTTTGGGGTTAAAAAGATGTTCTATTATAGACGGGAAAATTTTCCCCTCTATGTTGTTAGAGTTCGCCTGTGGTTGTTTCCTAAACAAATAAAACAAAAAAAATTATATTTTTTTCAGATAAAGTGATAGCAATGTTCCCCTATCAGCTAATAACCCCGATGAACTCAGCTTTTTTAAAAAACGATATTATCAAGTGACAGCTTGAGAGGAGGAAGCGTGGTGGCGGGGAGAACTCAATGGAGTGTCAGGGCTATTTCCCAGAATTATGTGGCTCCG